>JAOSBM010160281.1:0-11377 GCA_027568955.1 Erythroxylum tenue | reverse complement strand
CTTCCATTTCAATCAACTCATTTACTTAACTCTCATAATCCATCAAATCTCCACAATTATCAAGAAACATCGAAAACTCATAATTCTTTTCTCATAATTTTCTTAAAGCATAAATACTTTCATTACACAATGCATATATAAAACACTGAATTTATATCATTTCTTATTTCTAAATTCTACTGAAAGATCGGAGTCCAACACTTTTTGGTTGTAATATATGTTGCCCAGTCAACGTTCGAGTAAGCTCTTAATTTCAAATCAGAAGTTGCCGAAAAATGAAGGCCCAAAGAAGGATTATTTTTTAGATACTTCAGGACATAAGTTGCGTGTTGAAGGTGTACCTCCCTGGGATGCTGCAGGAGCTGACTGAGTTGCTGCACACAATAAGTGACATCCGGCCTTGAGAATCCCAAATATAACAACCGTCCAACCATATTTCAATACTCCTGAGGATTCTTCAAGGGAGGACTACTGTCATCTAGCAAATTACTACCTTCTGGAAAGGGCACTTTCTTAGGCTTAGAACCAATGAGACCTGTATCTGTCAACAGATCCAACATATATTTTCTCTGATTGAGAAAAATGCCAGTCTCATCGCGAATGATTTCTAAGCCTAGAAAATACTTAGCCACTCCTAAGTCTTTGATGGTGAATTTCTCATGAAATGCGGTTTTGAGTTGAGCAATAGTATGGTCTGAATTTCCACTTATAAGGAGGTCATCCACATACACCAAAAGCATCAAGAAACAATCATCTTTGCAAAACACAAATAAGCAATTGTCATGCACACTTTGCTGAAAACCAAAATTCAAAAGAAAACCTGTAAGTTCATTGTTCCACTGTCGTGAGGCTTGTTTAAGCCCATATAAAGACCTCACAAGCTTACATACTTGTCCTTTATGTGCCTTAGTGTATCCTTCTGGTGGTGCCATGTAAACATCCTCATCTAGATATCCATGCAAGAATGCATTATTGATATCTAATTGATTTAAACTCCAACCTCTAGCTGATGCAATAGCTAGAAAAATTCTTACTGTCACAACCTTTGCTACTGGAGAAAAACTATCATTGTAATCCTCTCCATAAACTTGAGTATACCCCTTGGCAACTAGTCGAGCTTTATGCCTGTCAATTGTCCCATCCGACTTGTATTTCAACTTGAAAACCCACTTGCTGGCAATTGCTTTCTTCCCTGAAGGCAATGTAGTGAGCTCCCAGGTGTGGTTATTTTCTAGTGCCTGTAATTCTGAATCCATAGCCTGAACCCACTTCTCATCTTTACTTGCCTCTTAAAAACTTCTAGGCTCCTTTGTTTCTGTCACATGGCATAAGAATTCTGCTACATCATCAGATAGCTTAATATTTTTGGAGAAAGGAAAAGTGTTGGGCAGATGAGGTGAACTGCAAGTCTTTGCGCCATTGTCCTTTAACAGTTGTGTATGATTCACCACATAGTCAAACATCCATGATAGCAACCTCTTTTCTCTGCTGCTTCTCCTTTCTTCATGAACCGGATTCAATTGTTATGTCCCATCTGTATGTACATCTACTACTGGTATTACTTTATGATGCTCATCAAGGTTAGATTCCATCTAGTTGTCACCAACTATAGGAGCAATTTATTGATCTGCAACTTCTTCATTCAACGATTGCAGTGATGGTATTGGTGTGTCATTAGCCTCCACAAACTGTTGACCTGCACAAGGAAATAAATTTTCATGAAAAGTAACATCTCTAGAGATGTGTACTTTTCCTAAGTCAACATCATAAACTTTGTACCCTTTCTTCCTGCGACATAGCCCAGAAAAATGCACTTGTAGGCTCTAGCAGCAAATTTATCCTTTTGTGGGCTTGTATCTGTTGAATAACACAAGCATCCGAAAATCTTCAAGTTGCTAAGATCAGGTGGTCTTCCCATCAAAACTTCATAAAGAGGTTTCCACTTCAAATTTGCAGTAAGCAAATTATTGATTAAGTAAGTAGCATATAGAATAGCTTCTCCCCAAAACTTGTTTGACATGTGAGCTTGGTGCAGCAAGGCTCTTGCCACTTGAAAAATGTGTCTTTGCTTCCTTTCTACTCTTCCATTCTGTTGTGGGGTATATACACAAGATCTTTGATGATTAATTCCATGATCAATAAAAACTTGTTGGCAACTATATCCTACAAATTCGCCTCCATTATTTGTTCTAACTATCTTAACAGTGCAATTATACTGTGTTTTCACCATTGTAAAAAACTTGCTTAAGATGGAGCTAGCTTGGTCCTTAGTTTGCATAAGAAAGGTCCAAGTAACTCTGCTGCAATCTTCCACTATAGTTAGGAAATAAAAGGCTCCGGTTAAAGATGGCCTTCTATATGGACCCCAAACATCAACATGAATCAATTCAAAGAGTTTCTCACTATGACTTTCACTAATGTAAAACGGCATTTGAGACTGTTTAGCCTTTGCACATACGTCACAAGCAGTATCAGAATTGTTCAAGCTTTTATTTTAAAAAAAAGGAAACTTCTTTACAAGTTCAAGAGAGGGGTGTCCCAACCGTTTATGCCACAATGCAATAGAGTCAACACCATTAACACTTTCTATGCATTCAGCATTCTTATTCAAACAACAAACATCAATTCTATCTCTATCTCTACTTAGAGAATCAAATTCATTCAAAACATCAGTATGAAAAGAGTCTGCAGTAAGGTAATATAGATGAACAACAGCTTTGCCAACTGCCAGCAAACTCTTAAATTTCTGGTCCTGTAAAACACAGAAGAATGGATAGAAAGTGAAAACTCCATCTTCATGTTTCAAGATTCTGTTCACAAATAACAGGTTATACTTGAAACTTGGTACATAGAAAACATGTTTCAATACAACAACCTTGTTAAGTCTTATTTCTCCCATCATGCTAACCTTCTTTATTGATCCATCTGGCAAACTAACTGTAGATTTCCCTTTCACTGGAACTAACTTACTAAACAGGCAAGCATTTCCTTAAATATGTATGCTAGCCCCAGTATCCACTGTCCAACAAGAGTTCTTCATGCCTTTATTGCCTATTGTCTTTTCAAGAGTAGAAATATTACCTGCAAATTCAACAGCAAAGTTCACCTTCTCCATGTTCTGCATCTAAGTTTTTTCTTTCATCAATTTTGATAGCTCCTGTTGAATGATTGCCCTCATACTTAATCCTCCATTATCCTCCTCACTGTCATCCAAAGGTGTTTCTGCCAAGTTTGCCTGTCCTATTTTACCTCCAGTTTTCTTCTGTTGTTTTTTAAGATCAACATACGACTCTGGACAACCGTGTAACTTAAAACAGGTATCCTTAGTGTGTCCATCCATTTTGCAAAAAGAACACTTCTTATCATCTTTATCTGTTTTCCATTCCTTTTTCTTGCCATTCATTTTCCCTAAGTTACCAATCTTTGCTGGTCCTGATCCAACCATAAGTGCACTCCCTTCTGTTGTCTCACCAAAAGAATAAAAAACGTGCTTTTGCCTCTCAACATTCATCAGCATTGAATATACTTTATCTATGTTAGGATAAGGATCTATCATGAGAATCTAGTTCTTAACATGACTGTAGGATTCATTCAATCCCATTAAGAACTGGATGATTTTAGCATTTTCATTAAGTTTCATAATCTTGCCAGAAATATCAGATTTACAACAGCCACATATACACTGAGGAACAGGTATAATACACTGCAGTTCATCCCACATTTTGCACAATTTTGTGAAGTACATTGAAAGGCTGGAGTTACCTTGTGAAATGCTTCCAATCTGCCTCCTGATCTGGTACTCTTGAGGTCCTGTAGAGTCACCAAATCGTTTTGCGAGTTTGTCCCATAGGTCCTTGGCAGAGGACACATACAGAAACGCATCATGAATCCTTTTTCAACGAGTTCAAAATCCAAGATTCCACCATGGCATTGATACTCATAATCTCCTCGTAATCTGCTGCATCCTCAGCTGGAATCTGAATCTTGCTAGTAATGTAGCCAAGTTTGTGCTTAGCTGCAAGAGCTTTCTTCATAGAAGTGCTCCACGTCCTGTAATTGAATCCATTTAGAGGTGTAGTTACAAGACTAGCACCTGGATTTTCAGAATCTTTCTTCTGATTCGTTGTCATCTTCAAGCTGCAGTGCTTGAATAACTACTCTCCAATCAAGGTCTCAAAGTCTCAAATCTAGATCTCAAATAGAGAAGATGAAAAACGGTTACCACGCTCTGATACCATATGAAAAAATATGGAAGAGAGTTTTAAGAGAGAGAAAAGAAGATTTTCTCACTGTATTCTCATAATCATGATTAAGCTCAATGTGAGCTTAAATATAGTTCGGACTTTACATTGAAAGGTTAGTTACCGAACTAACTAAAAACAAACTAACTACTCCTCTACAGTAACTAATTAGTTACTATAACAAACACAGAAAATCAACAAAAAAACAAACACTAATTATAATCTTTACACAATCAACTGTGTGATTTGAGTCGCTAGTAACTTTCTTGTACTTATAATCCAACACACAGCTTGTTTTCGCCACTAAAGCTTGAGGAAGGATCATTAATGAGAGCCTCTTAAGTAGGTTTAAAACAGACAGATTGAAGGACGCGTAGAGAGATTTTTTTTTTTTATAATCGAAAAGGGAGGGGTACAGGACTTACATAACTAGTCGAGGAAATGAAGCATTTTAGTTGTGTGTAGTTGCGATTGCATTCATTACTGATGACCTTTTATTTATCAATCAATCCAGTGTGTAAGTTACTTTCGTTTTCAACTCTGAAACAAAGCCATCTCACGAACATGTGAGGCCCTTAATTCAGTGTCGGTATACGATCTTTTAAGATACAACCGTTGAACAACACATTACACTACAGGGTATGAAAGTTCTCATTCAGTAGCTTGGTTTCAAGTTTTTTTTCAATGCTCTAATTCAACCTTCAGGTTCTGATCTTGCTGAGACATTTAAGTTTGTTATCCAAAAATGGAAATCCTCCTTCCATGAGGGGCACTTGTGTGCTTCTTCTATAAGTCCTGACATTCCATTTTTTTACGTTGGTGGAGCTAATTCATGGTCCCTGATACTATGGTTTTTTTGATTTCATGCAGGACTGCGTGTGACCATCGATTGCAAGAATATTGAAAAAGAAGAGTTGAAAACGATAGGGGTTGGTGAACTTGACGAAGAAGGAAAGTTCAGAGTTTCCCTTCCAAATGAACTTGCGAATGACAGGAAGTTGAAGCAAGAATGCTATGCGCAACTTCACGGTGTATCGTCCATGCGTCGCACATGGTGGTATATTTTGAATTGACTTGTCTTGGACAGTCTGAAGTGTTAAAAATGACAGAAGAATTGGCAATGGCAGTAAAGGTTGGGAAGAAAAGGAAACTGAAAGGTAGGCATGAATATTATATTTCTTAGGTTTAAAAGAATTATGAAAATACAAGCTTGCTCTTCTAGTATATAATTAATAGATTAATTATGCTAATTAATTGAAATATTTGGTTATATTATTATTGAATTCAACTATTTGTTTTGTTTTATGTCTCTTAAATGAGATATAAGAATGTAATTCAAGTATTTAAATAGTTTGTGTAATTTTTGAAAGATAACCAAACAAAATTTAGGATAACCCAAAATTACCCGAATTATCCAATCAAGTCGGGTAAGTTCGGGTAATGAAATTTTAGATTCGGGCCGGTTAAGATGGAAAAAATTTTGGTTACCTGAACAGTGAAAATTTGACCCGATTAGCCCGAATGTTCACCCCTAGTTATGAAGTAGAGAAAATGCTTTCAACGATCACAAACTAGTTTCTCTCTCTTAACTCTCTTTCTGTACGATAGCTTGATGGATAGCTCAATACGCAAATACCTACATTATGTATTTGTTTTGTTTGTACTTAATTAGGGTAAAGAAAAAACTAGTTTATATATACTTCTTTATTGATATTAAATCTTGTACTTCCATCAAGTACTAAATTAACGATCAAAATTTAACATATTATTAAATTAACAAAAATCCTAAACCAAGTTTAATACGAGCCTATAGAAAATATGGGTCATAACATCAGACAATATATTTCTTCAAAGGAAGTAAAAATCTTGAACCAGAGAATTACTTGTAAATTCTTTATGTTAAACTTAATGAACATCTTATTTTCGATGTACACGTGATGCGTGATGCTTTAGTTGTAAGAAAAGGAGAAATTGAAAACATTTAAATTAAGATAAAATTAGGAAGAAAAAAAAGTTTAGTTTAACAGTAAAATATTATATCCAAAATCAGTTTATCAGGCTATCTAAGAACTTTCTGGGCCATGATGACTGTACATTCTTGGGCCTTCTTATCTTGTCCCCATTCATTCCGCTGCTACGACGTGCTGTTTAACTGACACGGCTCGGCGTTTGGGTGAGAATCTTACTGCTCTCACTTTATTCTTTAGCCTTGCAGCTTTAGGTCCTGTGAACTAAGCTTCAACCAAAAATTCACGAAAGAGCCAAAAATCCAAATATTATTCGATTTCTCTAGCAGTAGCGAAGCTGCGTGATTTGCCCACCCTCGAAATTTTTTTTTAAGAAGATATATATATATATGTAGAGATTGTCCACTCTAAAAGAATGTCGTTGTCTATGATAAATTGGATAAATATTTACCATTATTAATATATATATATATTGCCCCTCTTGAAACAAATTCCTGACTTCGCCACTGTTCTCTAGTATACCTTCTTGTTTTTGTTTAATTAAATGTTAGAAGTTAACTACAATAATGTTAGAGTATCTCATGTTGATTAAAAATGAAAATATTAAAAGGTTAATAAACAATAAGATTAACTATTTAAATAATTAGTTCTAGCCATTTTAGTAATGATTGGACCAATACTTAATTTTTATTAATAAGCTTTACATTTTACCTATATTAAAATTTTTAATATCTTATTAGATCAGGTTTGATCTGAATTTTTAATTTCTTAATTATTTATCTAAATGTCTAATCTCAGCTGTACTTAAAGAAAAGTGTTAAAATATTCTACATTGATTAAAAATGATAAATAGTAAGAGATAACTAACCAAATAGTTAGTTCTGACTAGTCATTTTAATAATGTTAAACCTAGACTCAATTATTATTAATTGACTCTATACTTTACTTGTATTAAAATTTTTAATAAAGTATTAGAGCAAGTCTATTCCATATTTTTAATTTTTTGATATCCTCGTGCTAATATCAGCTGATCAGTTAAATTATACTTCTCAGGCGAAAATCCGTCTTCTACTCATCCTCGTGCTAGCCTTGGACGTGGAGAATCTTCTCAGGACTGCAACTCAGATGTCATGTTAGGCCCTCTGGCTATTTTAAAATTTTAGAAAAATTGTAGCAGAATGATCTGTTTTTGACAAATATAACCACATACGTGTCTTTCAGGCTGCTTAACATACAGACAATCCAATTCCACCTGACTTTGTATTTGTTTCTTTTTCCGTGTTAAAGTTGACTTTAGGATATTCATTCGAAGACTTATAGAGGTTCGAGCCATCCGTAAAGACCAACCCTGTCAGTCATTAATATCGCGTAAAGAATGCCCGAAATTATGCCCCGTGGTTTCCACATGACATGTGACCTTATGGATTAATTCCAAATTAGTTCTGAATCCCGTGCTGCGGGTTGTTACAAAGCAAATAAGAAATTTTAATTACAAAATTGAAAAGAAAACACAAGTACAAAATTAACATATTACATATCATAAAATAAGATTATGATAAAATAGGAATCTGACAAATAAAATGAGTCCAAAAATATGAGAGTCATATTATACAACTACAAAAGATAGATAGTTTACTATTCAAGTACAAAATACTTGCAGGCTCCAAAATAGATAGATAGTTAACCAAACAAGCATATAATTTTCCCTTGTTATTATCAACAACAAAATTAATAATAATCAGAGATTTAATCTTAATATTTAATAGCATTAATAAATAGATAATTCATTAATAATAAGAACAATAGTAAGTACAGAATTACTCATTAAAGCCCTTTTTTAACAGTTTAATTAATAAGAGTAATTAAATAACCATAATAATTGATAACAATAATAAAATGGTGAATAATAACTACGAATAAAAAATTAACACAAGTATTAATAATTCTGGCAATAATTTCTAGAATAACAAATATAAAGAAACTACAATTATCATATTTCAAAGCAATTAAAATAGTAAGAATGATTAAAGAAACATAACGCTTTTATTATTTATTATTATATAATTTATAATAACTATTATTTAAATTATTCTTATTATGATTATTATTAATATGAATATTATTATTATTATAAATCCATAGATAATTACAATTACAATTTAAAAAGTATTTTAAACATGGTGAGACTGGCAGAATCAGGCCAGCGAGGGCGAGGGCTCGCCCTCGCGAGCTGCCAGACATGGCTCGCGAGCCTTGCAAAAAAAGTTAATGGCTTTTCTTCTTTAATGTTTGAATTGTTATTATTATTTAATGTTTTCTGCTTTAATTTATTTCTATTAATAAGATAAAATTTGTAGTCATTATTATTATTATTCTTATTATCCTTATTATTATTGTGATTATGATTATTATTACTATTATTCTTATTCTTATTATGATTGATATTTTATTATTTATTAGAATTAATTCTATTATTGTTTTTCCTCAAAAAAAATTCTATTATTGTTATGATTATTAGTTTTTTTCCTTATTATGATTTTTTTAGTATTATTATTATTATTAATATGATTATGAATATCATTATCATTATTATCCTTTTATTTTTTATTATTAGAATTAGTAATATTAATTTCATTTCCTTTTTATTATTTAATGGATTTAGTTTCATTAAGTTAGTTTGCTTTTATTTATTGATATTAATAATGTAAATGTCCTTGTTATAATAAGCATATAATGTATAAATGGTAATTATTGTATTTATGTGATTATTATGATTAGGTTTGTACTTTAGTATATTACTTATGATTAATAAATGTATTATTTGAATTAAAAATGTCTATTATTAGTCATAACATTATTAAATTCGGTATTATTATTTGCAGTTGTTATTTATGTAATTCAATTATATAATTCAATTACTTCTTATAATTATTGAATTATACTGGAATGAAAAAAGTCTTTCATTACATTATATTAAGCAATTAAAACGAAAATGAATAAACATATAGAATATTAATAAATTCTGTAGGCATTAATTAACAATAATGATGAGATTGGAAAGCCTTGTCATTTCCAAAGCAATTTGTTGGATCCCGCTTTCGGAACCCAACCCTTATACGAAAACATGAACCCTTGAGCGTGGATACAACCCCAAAAGGTTCTTTCATTAAACCCTAATTAGACATTATCAAGTCATATCTATTAGTATTTCATAACATTCCAAAATTTTGCTCACAATTTGCTCGCCACTTACTCAATGGTGTGACCATACAACACAGTCACTATGCTGGATCCCAATTCTCCTGTTTGCGAACAGGATTTGAAAACCTTCAATCGGAACTTCAATTGACTTCTTCAATTAGAATCATAGCTCTAAGTTTCCTATTTAATTTAAAGCAAGAATCACCTCAAACGGAGTTATACAACTCAAGATATCATCAAAATACCACAATGGGCTCATTCCCCAAACATGCTCTCTCAACCGACCTCTCACTTGCTCTAATGCAAACTCTCTCAATTGAACTCCAAATGATACAATGTTTCATGGAGGGGTATATATGTATCTTATAAATCTATTGGTTCAAGAATCACCTCATTTGGAGGTCGGATAAGGGAGTTATGATCAAAAGAATCGAACATGTTCATAACCTCAATCATGCAATGACATGTCTTGGAGAAAATGACATAACTTTTTCTACAGATGTCCAAATGCTTTTGTTTTTCAACCGTTGGAAAGATAACATCGAGATATACAACTCATATTAGAGGCCTCAAAGCGAGATGCGGCTTCTAAATGGGTCAAAATCGCAATTTATTGTAGCTGACTAGAGGATGTCTGTTAAACGGACATCCATGTCTGTTAAACGGACATCCATGTCCGCTTAACGGACACAGACTGGCCAAACACTATTTTTTTCGTCCGAAAAGGTCCGTTAAATGGACATCCATGTCCGTTTAACGGACATACACTGGCCAAAGGGTCCAAATTCTCCCGAGAAGGTCCGTTAAATAGACTGGGATGCCCGTTTAACGGACACACACTGGGCAAAGTGCCCCAAATCTTCTTCCAAGCCTCTCCAATGCTTCCATCTTCCATCCTAACACCATACACACCCCAAATCATCCCAATTCCAATCCTACAATGTAATAACACTTCTTAGTCATTCAATTACCAATCTAAACACACCAAACTCCCAAATCTCAACTCAAAAATTCATAAAACTCACAATTTCTTATCACTCACTAAGGCTATCAATCCCATACTCCCCATTCAACATCATTACTTGAAATTCTCCTAACTCATAACTTCAACACCCAAATTCATCCCACAAGCTATCCAACCCCAACATGCTATTCTTGCATAACTAGCAATTGATAATCATACCAACAATTATACTATACACATCTCACAAAACAAGCCTTGAAAATCACATAATTATAAAAAAGGAAACCTTTCAATTTCTCATTTCATTTCCAAATCAAATGTAGTTCATACAAGCTTTTATTCATAGCATTTATAACACATTGACATTTCATCAAAGTCTCAATACAAGTTACAAAAATACAATAAATGGATCAAGGCTCACTCTACCACTCAAACTATCCAAAAGTCTACCTATCAACTTAATACAAAACTAAATCTCTCAAAAATTGTCCAAATGTCTTGCAAGGATTTACTGACTTTCTCGATCTGCACCTGAGGAGGGGAAAAAAATGGGTTGAGCTTCACAGCTCAGTGGCTAAACCATTTATAGCCATTGGCTTTAGAGCCACACAAATAAAAAATACATACATACAAGCATGCATATACAACAAAATTAGAAGCCACCATTTCCATTTCATTTGGCATTTCATGTTTCAAATCATCATCACTTATTGAATAGGATTCAATACAAAGCAAACTTAGGACATCTAAATGCAATGCACATTCCAAATGGCTCGAGGGTTCTGTGAACAAAACGACAAAACCGAAGTTTGCGTCGTGAACAAGACGAGTCCATTTTCGGATCTCGTGGGCCAAAAGCGGGCAGCCGGGAGAAGGCTTAAGGTCATCGACTTGCACGTGACTCAAGACGGTTCCACTCTCACCCATATAAGGCATATAATCACATTTTATGCTCAATTCAATCATTCTTTCCATTTTATCAAAATGCCAAATGCAAGGCATAG
>JAOSBM010160183.1:0-11386 GCA_027568955.1 Erythroxylum tenue | reverse complement strand
AAACGAAAAAGTATACACAATTCAACCCCCCTTCTTGTGTAGTGATTATCGTTATACTAACGTGTGATTAACTTCAATTTTCACTTTACTCCAATTATCACAAATATTTCTGTCTAATACATGCATTATCAAAATACCATTCATAATATCACAAAGCTTAAAACTCAACTAACTTGAGTTAGCTAAATGCCCAGCAAATTAGATTTCGATGAATGGATGAACACTGATATTTTAACAGAAATCATACTCTCTCTCTTTATGAACTGAAATTCTTACTTGACGTAATATTCAATAAACAATTTCACAATAGAAACAGCTTGGTGTTTTCGGTGTGGATGAAGAACAATGCAAGTGAAGCACACGCAAGCTGCTGAAATTTCCTTACTAAACACATAACTACGTGTATTACACTCATACTACCACATGTCACCATACATGTAAGCCATTTGTCAATATTTAATCAGTCCATGTGCTGGAATAAAATTGGTCCAATTTCACATTTTTTTCCTATTCTAAAATACCCCAAAATTTTCAGAAATTTCCTAAAATTTACCAACAATTTCAAAATAATAATAATTATCACCAAATAATTTTTTTTAACACAAATAATCCACGATGCCCATTTAAAAATAAATTCTAACCCTAAAATGTCAATGAATGCATATACAATTATTTTAATGTGCAAAAATGTGCATGTCATATTTAGCTTAAGCATGATATGCATTTTTCTAATTTCTCAGTGATTTTTCGTAATATACTATTCTAGCCTTAAGATGGGTAACGGGATGTTACAATTCTCCCCTCTTAAATAAAAATTTCGTCCTCAAAATTCTTACCTGAGTGGTCAACTAGGTAGGGGTACTGATTTCTCATATGCTCCTCCGCTTCCCATGTGGCTTCCTCACTCGAATGGTTCTTCCAAAGGACTTTCACCAATAGGATCACTCGATTCCTCAATTTTTTATTGCGATAGCCAATTATCTTAACTGGTTCTTCAACATAATTCAAATTACTAGAAACTTCAATCTCCTGAATCAATATCACATGAGTTGGATCCGAAAGATACCGCCTAAGCACACTCATATAAAACATGTTATGTACCTTATCCATTTCAAAAGGTAAGGCTAACTTATAAGCTAATGACCCAATTCTTTTGATTATCTCATACGGACTAATGTACCTCGGACTTAACTTACCCTTCTTACCGAACCTCAACACACCTCGCCAAGGTGATACTCTCAAAAATACTCCATCTCCCACCTGATACTCCATATCTCTTCTATGATGATCCACATAGCTCTTCTGTCTATCTTGTGCAGCTTTAATTCTACTACGAATCAGTTTCACCTTGTCAACAGTATCCTAAATCAATTATGGGCCTTCAACAATTCTTAGACCCTCTTCATCCCAATATAATTGCAAACGATACTTTCTACCGTACAATACCTCATATGGAGCCATACCGATACTACTGTGGTACTGATTATTATAGACAAATTCAATTAAGGCTACATACTAATTCCATGCTCCTTGAAACTCCAGAAAATAAGAGTCTTGATCGTCCTCTCACTCTGACCATCTGTCTGAGGATGAAATGCAGTACTAAAATTCAGTTTTGTACCCAAAGTTGTCTCTAAGCTACCCCAAAATCTCGAGGTAAATCTAGGGTCTCTGTTCGATACAATGGACACTAGAACCGTATGTAATCTCACAACTTCATTAACATATCTCCAAGCTAACTGATCTAGTGAATAATTTTCTCTCGCTGGTAAGAAATGAGCCTACTTGGTCAGTCTATCAATAATGACCCAAATGGCATCATGTTGCCTCAGAGTTCTTAGTAAACCCATAATAAAATCTATTGTGATTCGTTCTCATTTTCACTCTGGAATAGGCAACGAATGTAATTTTCCAACTAGATCCTGGTGCTCAGCCTTAACCTGTTGGCAAGTTATACACTTAGAAACGAACTCCGCTACTTGCTTCTTCATTCCAGGCCACCAGTATTGTTGTTTCAGCATGTTATACATCCTGGTCGTACCAGGATGCATAGCATAATCGGCTACCTGAGCTTGCTCTAAAATCTTGTTTCTCAAATCATCAACATCGGGTACATATATTCTTTGCTTTAACAACAATGTATCATCTCTCACTTCAAATTCAAAATCCAGCTTCACTTTAAACTTTTCAATTAAGTTTACTAATTCTAGATCTCTATTATGAGCCTCTTTAATTCTTTCAAGCAATACAGGTCTCAACTTTAATGTAGCTATCAATGCTTCATTCTACCCCAATTTCAATTCAACATTCAGTGCTCTCAAATGAACTAGGCTCAGTAACCTCGATAACTGTACTTGAGCCACACTGCTATTGGACTTCCGACTTAATGCATCAGCTACCACATTAGCTTTGCCAGGATGATACTTAATGGTACAATCATAATCGTTTAACAATTCTAACTATCTCCTCTGTCTCATATTCAACTCTTTCTGGCTCAACAAATACTTCAAACTCTTATGATCAGTGAACACCTGAAAAGTTTCTCCATATAGATAGTGTCTCCAAATCGTTAAGGCAAACACTACTGTGCAAGTTCTAAATCATATAATGGATAATTAAACTCGTGAGACCTCAACTGTCTCGATTCATATGCTATTACTTTGCCATGCTGCATCAGTATACATCCTAAACCTGGTGTGATGCATCACTGTACACAACATAACCTCCAGAGCCAGATGGAATAGCTAACACCGGTGTTATAGTTAACCGATGCTTTAGTTCCTCAAAACTCCTCTGACAATCATCATTCCATCTAAAAGGCACATGCTTTCTCAGAAGTTTTGTCAAAGGGGCTGAAATCAGTGAAAACCCCTCGACAAACCTTCTATAATAACCAGCTAATCCAAGGAAACTCCATATCTCAGACACATTCCTCGGAGCCTGCCACTTCATGACTGCTTCTAGTTTCTTTGGGTCAACCTGAATGCCCTGTCCAGACACTATGTGACCCAGGAATACCACTTGATCAAGCTAAAATTCACACTTACTGAACTTGGCATATAACTGTTTCTCCCTCATTATCTGTAAAACCAATCTCAGATGTACAGAATGATCTTCTCTACACTTCGAGTACACCAAAATGTCATTAATAAATACAATCACAAAATGATCTAAATAAGGTTGAAATACCTTGTTCATCAAAGCCATAAAAGCTTCTGGGGCATTAGTCAATCTAATCAGCATTACCAAAAACTTGAAGTGCCATATCTTATTCTAAGTGTACTCTTCGATAAATCAGACTCGGCTATTTTCAACTGATAATATCCCGATCTTAAGTCTAACTTTGTGAACACCAAAGCTCCCTATAACTGATCAAGCAAATCATCAATCCCCGATAATGGGTATTTATTCTTAACTATTAGTCAATTCAACTGCCTATAATCAATACACAATCTCATAGTTCCATCCTTCTTCTTTACAAACAATACTGGAGCTCCCCAAGGTGACACATTAGGCCTGATGAAACCCTTATCTAATAACTCTTGTAACTAGGTTTTCAATTCCTTCAGTTCTACAGATGCCATCCTATATGGAGGAATTGATATAGGAGCGGTACCCGGAACAAGGTCTATGGTAAACTCTGTCTCCCTCTCTCGGGGTAAACCTGGTAGTTCTACAAGAAACACATCCAGGAAATCCCTAACAACAGGAATATCCTAAATGGTTTGCTCATTATAAGTATCAACTACATGGGCCAGATAAGCCCCACATCCACCTCGGATCAGTTTCAGCACACTCATAAATGAAATTAGTCAAGCTGGCACAGCTTGACTAACTCCTCGAAACATCACTCTCAGATGATTAAGGGATTTAAGGACTACTTCCTTAATATAACAATTCATCACAGCCCGATGAGCAGTAAACCAATCCATGCCTAGAAAAACATCTATTTCCTTTAACAGCAATACAATCAAATCAGCTTCTAACTATGCCTGATCAATCCAAACTATGCACCTTTTACATTCCTCACCAATCACTGTTGTGCTACCCACTGGGGTACTCACCTCTAACTCATATTTCAATATCTCTCACTGACAATGCAATCTAGATGTCAGATGCAGTATGATGAATGAATGTATAGATCCTGGATCTACCAATGCATATGCTTCAAAATGAAAAACATTCAACACACTTGCTACCATATCTGGGGAGTTTTATGTTTTTTGTCTGGTGATGGCATTGACCCTGGCCTGAGATTGCAGCCGATTACTCTGTACCTTAGTCCTGACACTGGGCCTTGCTAACTAAGTTCTACCTCTCTGTGTAGATCTGATAGCTCTAATCTGCTAAATCATTGTCTCAGTCATTGTTCCTCCTCTGTGGTCCTAAAGTCTCAGGACAATCTCTGATCAGATGTTCTACAAAGCCACAATAGAAACAAGCTCCTGTTAACCTCTAACATTCACCACCATGCTTCTTACCACAGTGCTCACAATTAGACAGTTGTTGAGACTGGCTGGAGGGCACTTGTCATCTACCTCTCCCAGAATGAACAAGTCCACCTCTTGATCAGGATCCAGATTGTCATGATCTAGACTAAAATCAAGACGATTTATTCTAGTGCTTTTCGAAGCTTCTGCCAGAATCAGCTTCAGATTCATCCTGCCTCTTTCCTCTAACCTCCTGTCTATACTCTCCCAGACCATCCTTCAATAACCGTTAAATTCTAATTGAGGTCGCTTGGAGTTTCGTAAAACTACCCTAATTAGAAATGGCTAGCCTCGTTCTGATCTCCATGCTCAAACTGTCCTCAAACCTTCTACATTTGTCTTCCTCAGTTGGGATCAATGCAGTTGCATACCCCCATTAACTCATTGAATCTTATTTCATACTCTACCAATGTGAGCCTTCCTTGCTTCATATCTAAAAATTTGTTCATCTTCCGATCCATGTAAATCTTAGGCATATAATTTTCTCGAAACATCTTTAGAAAATCATCCCAGGTCAAACTACAAGATCTGGTGGTACTGCCCGAAACAGTCTTCCACCACTGGTATACTGGACCTTGCAGTAATGAGACCGCATAATAAAGTCTTTCATCTACCTCACAGTCCATCTGGTCAAACACTCTTTCTGCCTCAGTAGGGTTTGTACTTTCGTAGAAGTCTACAACCCCTGCTTTCTCAGTTTATCGTATCTTCTTTCTTGCCTTTCTAGAACTCTTGGAGGCATTTGAGCAAACTCAAGTACAGGAGACTCTACATTGGCTCCTACAAACTCCATGACAACTGACTCTCCAAATGGATCGTCTATGAAAGGTGACCTATAACAAACAAAAGTTGTGATCACTATCTAAATCTCTCACTATTTATCATATCTCTTTACTCTTATGTGTCCCTAAGATGCCAAATCATGCTCTGATACAAAAAATACAACATCCCACTAGCATAAAGTATATACCCTAACATCCAAAGGACATTCAAGTACATATCCTATGATAATGGTATGTTAGAGCAAACATATATCCAACTTACACATGGCATCATCTAACATCATTAAAAGTCACCAAATTTTAAAACCACTCCTTTCATTCATTAATAAAAGCTTACACTGTATTTTACAATCATCATACAAGTTCTAGACAAGAAAGTACAAAAAATACAAGTTATAACACATCTGACATCAGCTGACAGACCTTTGAGCCATAACTAAGTCCAAAATATTCCTCTAGTCCAGTTAAAGAATCTAGGTCTCTTGTCTCGTAGCTGAAAAGTCACGTTGTAATTTTTTATGAGTTTTACGAACTAAAGGAGTGAAGCATCATTGATGATTTCACCTAGGTCAAATGCACAATACCACATGTATCACATATATTCATTCAGAGCATGTAAATTCTCATGTTAGCATAGCATATCATATAATCATCGCGAATTCAGAACATATAGATATTTATACAAATGCAGATGCATATGAGACTCTAGATTCGTTATTATTGTTGTGATCGAGTGCCTTTCACATATAGATACAAATACTGGCCCTTTGGCCTCATTCAGAACAGAAATCACGGAGCAAAGCTCTACGTGCAGAATATTGATCTTAAAGCTCTATCAAACTGGCTACTCTAATCACAACACCTTTATCTGAGCATGAATTTTATGAAATGCATCAAATACAGAATATGCCATGTATAACAGTCACATATGACGCACAGTCAGAATCTCATAGTCATCGGACCTAAGTCTGGCATTCAACTTTCTATAAGAATACAAATATCATTCAGAATTGTCAAAGAAATCAGAACACTTCCAATACATTCCCAAATATTAGAATCCTCATACTTTAAGTCTGGAATTCATAAACAAATCACAAACAGTTAATAATTGGAAGTTAAACAAATTCATTCAATCCTAGGAAAGACATCTAGGTTGACTCACAGTACGCTCCAATATGTTATTGTCTGCATGGTCTAGCAATGTCTGACTAGCGTCCAACGTGCTCCTCTATATCATACAGAACACATTTACATATATCACACTTTTTCACAAATGTAAGTATTCCTTTATGCACATCTATATATAGAAAATATGCACAATGCATGTTCAATGACAATCTCGGGTATCTTATCATGATTTTATCACCATATCAGTCATATATCAAAACTCTCGTAAATATAATTTATACTTAGGGTTTGGACCACAATAAAATAATGTGAAACTAATTTCATAATCCAATTGATCAATTCAGATTTTTCTAACAACATGCTTTCGGGTCAACTTTGCATGGTCATTCTAATAAGGTATATCACACAATTAGGCAATACTTTCTTTAAGAAAAATGTTCTCCAATGTTCTAAGTTTCTAATGGCACCCAAATCATACAATTTGATTTAGTATTCCAAAAGTTATACTCAATTTACTTTGGACTGTTCATTGAACAAAAATTGTACTCTGTATTCAAATTCAAGTCAGATTTTGTAATGCTTAGAGACAGAGTTAAAATTCGATCTCTTCAGACCAGTTGTATCCATATGTCTCTAGGTTAATTTAAATCAAGAATCATTCCATTTGGATACCTACTGATCAAAATATAGTCAAAATATCGAAGTATATTCAGTGAAATCATCCTAGTTATTACATTCCAGTATTCCTCAACATTTTCATCTTACATTCAGCAATCAATCCATTTCAGATGGCTATAATTTTTGGTGTAGATGAAGAACAATGTGTTATAAGTCTATTGGTTTAAGAATCAAGTCATTTGAACATCGGGTGAAGAAGTTGTAAGAACAATATCAAATGATGTTCAGAAACAAACTCTTTCCGAAAAATGTTAAAAATCATGATCATACGTCTGCACGACCGCGAGACCCACCTGCACCTACGAAGTTGCAATCGTGCTTCTTTAGAGAAATCACGGTGAAGAAGAAGAGAGCATGATCGTGCTTTCTCTCTTCTTCTTCGCTGAATATTTCTTCTCCTTCTCCTTCCATTTTTTAAATTTTTCTAGATTAATCACTTCTAAATCATCTATTATGCATTTCTATACCCAATACAATCTCTAAACAAATCAGATTCAAACTTACACTTCAAACATCAAAAATCTGAAACTTCATATATACTTCCTCTCTCTACTTTAGATTTTTATTCTCACTTCAATCTTCTTCAATTAATACAAATGACACTCAAACCAATTCTTCCCACTTCATTTTAGCTCAATAACACAAAACAAATAAAAAATCCAAGGTTCACACTTAAACATCAAAAATTCGATTCCTATACATGTAAATTCCATTTTCTGCATTTTGTTTCTCTTTCCACTTTCATCTTATGCTTTTTTTTTCATTTTTCTACACTTTCATTTCATTAAAAACTTGTCATTTTATCAACTCTATATATCACGACCTTACCCAATCTCATTCATTATCATCAAACTCAGTTAAATTCATTTCTACCAATGCTCAACAGATTCATGCATAGACAGTGATAAACAAACCTTATACGTATTTCACAATAAAAAACAGGGTACATATATATATTCATCTATTTTCATAAACTTCTGTATCATTTTCATTTTACTCCAATTATCACAAGTATTTTCGTCTAATACATGCATTATCAACATACCATTTATAATATCACAAAGCTTCAAACTCAACTTACTTGAGTTAGCTAAATTCCCAACAAATCAGATTTCGGTGAATGGATGAACACTGAGATTTTAATAGAAATCAAAATCTCTCTCTCTCTCTGTATGAACTGAAATTCTTACTTGATGTAAGATTCAAAAACCAACTTCACAATAGAAACAGCTTGCTGTTTTCAGTG
This sequence comes from Erythroxylum tenue, assembly GCA_027568955.1. Classification (NCBI taxonomy): domain Eukaryota; kingdom Viridiplantae; phylum Streptophyta; class Magnoliopsida; order Malpighiales; family Erythroxylaceae; genus Erythroxylum; species Erythroxylum tenue. The sequence goes on along the minus strand of JAOSBM010160183.1, from coordinate 3,062 downwards.
TGGATGAAGAACAACGCAAGTGAAGAACACACAAGCTGCAGAAATTTCCTTACTAAACACATAACTACATGTATTACACTCTCACTGCCATATGTCACCATGCATGTAAGCCATTTGTCAATATTTAATCAGTTCACATGCTAGACTAAAATTGGTCCAATTTCAACATTTTTTTCTTGTTCGAAACTACCCCAAATTTTTCAGAAATTTCCTAAAATTCACCTAATTTTTGAAATAATAATAATTATCACCAAATATTTTTTTTGAACACAAGTAATCCACGATGCCCATTTAAAAATCAATTTTAACCTAGAAATGTCAATGAATGTATGTACAATCATTTTAATGTGCAAAAATGTGCATGTCATATTTAGCTCAAGCATGATATGCATTTTTCTAATTTCTCAGTAATTTCTCGTAATATACTATTCTAGTCTTAACATGGGTAACGGGATGTTACAATTAGTATTTGTTCAGAATGTGACATTAAAAATAAGGTGACAATTGGATTAGAAATTAAATAGAATTGAGTGCCATTATCAAAAGATGTTAATTTGGTTATTTAAGTGGTAAGCGTCATGACATATGTCATGACGCTCACCAAGCAATGTTTACCTTGATTTTAACCCACACGCGAAATTTCTTCTTGAAAGACCATCTTTGTTTTGTGTTTCACATTTTCCATATGCTCTCTTCTTCATCTTTCTCATTTTCTTAACTCACTACCATCTCACTCTTACCCTCATCACGTTCAGTTCTTGCTATCCTTCACTTTGTTTCTTTAAGATCTTTGTTATCTCTTCATCTTGTTACTAAAAACCTAACCTATTCCTCCTTGAAGAGTTTATGATTGTATAAACTTAGAAAGCTAAGGTTTATGTGATTTTGAAGAAGCTTGAAGTTTTACCAAGTAAGTTATACATCAATCTTCATGGGTGGTTTAAATATAACCATATGTGATGATAGTTTAAAGGTGAAATGATCATGATAGTGAAATTGATTATATGCTATAACATGGATGAGGAAATAAGTGGGTGTATGTCATATTTTTGTGTACAGAATGAGTGCAGGAAAATGATGAATGAATATGTATGTTGTGTTCTATTTTTGAGAGTATGAAAACCATGTATTATAAGTTGTTAGTAGATGAAATAGATTGGGATTTAAGGTTTAATGAAGGTGAAATTTTATGTTTAAGAAATGTTCTTAAAATGAGAATAAATAAGATTTATGTATGATAAGATAGATTTCAAATTCTATTCCTTCATGAAAACTATAGCCATACGTCTCTAGTTTAATCTAAAATTAAAATCATCCCATTTCAATATGTACAGATCAAGATATGGCTAAATTACAAATGCATATTTTGTGAAAACACTACAGCTAACACGTTCCAGAAATTCTTCTTTCACTTTTCCAGATTTTCATCTCCTATATGTTACATTCAAACCATCTTATGCATAATCCATCAACTCTACATAATTTCCTCTTTATTCTCACCTCAATTTTTAACTCAATAACATCTATGAAACCATCAATGAACCATTGTTTATCAATCATACAAAAACAACACAATTTTTTGTATTATTTTGATTGGGTGTTGTGATTGATTATTATGTCTTCATGCTTCAGTAACAAACCGAGAGGGTGAGTCAAATGTAAAATGATTGGGGTGGGTTAATAAGAGTTAGGCGATGCAATAGACTACGCAATTAATCTTATCAGTTATTGTATAGAGAGAGATCCTGCGTGAGACCCGGTAGTTTATTAGAGAGTTTAAGAAATGAACAGGTTATGGACCGATAGTTAATCGAGATATAACAATTTCGGTGACTCAACTTGATTAGGTTTATTAATTAGGGACTTGTGATTATAACTCAAGAGAGAGAAATCTATCCCATGATAGTTTAGAACTGACATCCCAATAACACAAAAGTGATTAGGTTAGCATTGATGATAGGATATGTCCCTCTCTCATAATTTGGTAAATTTTCTTATATGATTTCCCATTGTCGAATTGTCGGTGCTCAAAATTTGATTTCACTAAGATAATTTTGCAAATGAATATTTTGACAATTATTCTTGTTTACTTTCCATTCCCATTTTATTTTCATTTTATTGATTTTTTCGAGCCTTAGATAACATAGGATTAGATTAGTTCACCCTACTGATGGAATCGACCCTTCACTTACTACAAATCACAACCCGTGCACTTACGATATTTGAAGGCTATAAATTGTAAAGATAGCAAATCAAATCAAAAAGCTTTTGGCACCGATATGCGGGAGGTGTAGGATTAGTCTAATTCTTTTGGTCTAAGGATTAAGAAAAAAGAGAGTTTCGGTGCAAAGTCGAAGACACATCAATTTGGACATCACACGGTAAAAATGGCAAATCCTAAAAGTTAAACACTATAAAAAAATGAAGAACAATGGTGGAGGAAATGCATCATAGAACGCGACAAACCCTTATAGACTTCATGAGGCGACAGTTCAATGCCTATCATCAATGAATTACATGACCACCAATGCAAGCAAGTACGTTCGAGATCAAACCATCACTGTTGAACATGCTGCAAACCAATGTACAATTTTATGGGTTAGCCAATGAGGATCCCAATGCCCATTTGGATAATTTCATAGAGATTTGATATATTGGAATGTCAGAAGATGCTCTTAGGATGAGCTCTTTCCCTTTAAACTCAGGGATATAGCCAAGGCCTGGTTGAATTCTCTCAACCCAGCCAATGTCACAACTTGGGAGCAGTTGGGTCATTTTTTCGAGATAAGTACTTCCCTCTAAATAAGACAACAAGACTGGTAAAGGAAATTATCAATTTCCAGCAAAATGATGGGGAGTCTTTATACGAAACATGGGAGCGGTATAATTAGTTGCAAAGGAGTTGTCCTCATCATAACCTACTCAATGGATTCCTATTGCAAACCTTCTATAATGGAGTTAATCCACCCATGAAAGGCACCATAGATGTGAAAGTGTAAGTCGACTTGTGCATATGATGTAACTCGACTTATGCTTATACAGTACCATAACTCGACTTGTGT
>JAOSBM010160129.1:0-11391 GCA_027568955.1 Erythroxylum tenue | reverse complement strand
GGCTCGAACAATTTCTCTGACCAAGTTCAGGGAGTTAACCACAAGACACAGTTTATTACCGAGGCAAAGCTTAGATGAGTCCATAAACACTAGCCAAACTTCCCTTATCTCGATGAATGTCTTGGCCAAGAAATATAAGGTAACCAGAGAAACTAAACACTTTACAGGTAAATTTTTAAAAATAATTTTTAGCAAATTTACCGACGGAAAAAAAATTCCGTTGGTAATTTTCTGACAGAGATTTACCGACCGAACGAAATAATCGTCGGTAAATTTACCAACGGTATGGACAATTTTCGTCGGTAAATTTACCGACAGTCATATTTCTGATGCTTTTTCCGTCAGTAAATTCCGTCGCTAAATAAGCTTACCGACGGAATTTGTACACATTCCGTCGGTAATTTCCATTGCTAATCTCTATTTTTCTTGTAGTGAAGGGAAACTCAATTGATATTTGGGTTTCTAAGCTAAGTTTTGTGTTTTTTAACCTAGATAGACAATGGGTAGGTTAAGTTTGAGTTTGATTTGTGTTAATTCCATCTTGTTGTGATTATGAAAATTTGGAGATTTCCAATTGAATTGGGATTGAATGAGAATTTTGGTTGTATTAGGAAACCAAGAACAACCTACCCAAGAGCAAGGGGAAGGGCCAAATTGAGTATGGATTTTCAAGAGTTTTAAGGTGGGTAATTTATTTATAGTACTGTATGATTATGCAAACTCTTGCTTATGTGTGTGAATGTTGATTGCTTAAAATTGAATTGTTGTGACTTGATTGGAAATGTATGATGCATTGTGATTATGTTATACCATGAAAGAAGTTATAACACTTTGAATTAAATGAAAAGAAGGTAAAAGCATGCAAGTATGAGCATATGATAAAATGAATATATGTTTTTGTTTGGGCGAGAGAGGAACCATTTTATTCATCACGAGCACGTAGACGTAGACAAGAGCCTTCTCCCGGCTGCCCGCTTGTGGCGTATGAGCTTCGAAAATGGACTCATTTTATTTATGGTGAAAACTTCGATTTTTCCATTTTGTACCCATGGGACCCCTCGAGCCATTTGATTGTGCATTGCATCTTTAAATTGTTAAGTATGATGCATATGAATGATTTGCTTAATGGATAAAGTCTAGGCTATGTGTTATGTATTATCTGCTTAATTATGAGTTTTGAGCTAAATTGGTGAATGACTGAATTACTAGACATTTAAATACATATGCTTGAATTTATGGTAATTGTCGATGGCTATAATTATATTAGCCACTGAGTTGTGTAGCTCTACCCATCACTTTCCCTTCTTAGGTGCAGAACGAGAAGATTAGCGATCTTTGCAAGGCAATTGGACAAAACTCCGAGATAGTCAACTTTTGTACTAAGCTAGTTCAAACACCTTTTGTATAGCTTATTAAGCATGCTAAACATTGAGCATTAGTTTATATTTGTTTTAAGTTTGTGATGTATATATTGATATGTAAATAAAGCTTATTCAAATATGTACTTTGCTTACTAATGAGAATGAGAATTTAAGGATTTCCTTTTTGTGTATGATTATGCTATTTTATAAGTTGAGTATAGTAGTTGTGGAAGAGGAATGTGTATGTGCATATCCTTCTTTGTTTAAAATTGCAAATGGGCGTTTGTTTTAAAATAGCATGTTAGAAATTGGAAAGGTTGTATAGGATAAATTATTTGAGGTGAGGTTCAAGAGTTACCGAAAGGTACCTAGTAGTGGGTTGATATGAAGAGATATTGCATTTTGTAAGCTTTCATAGGTATAGAGGTTGTGTTCAGAACTCCAAGGAAAAACTGTATCGATCTAGGTAGAATTAGCCAAAGTTGCCTTCATAAAAGATGTAGCTTATCTTTCTAGATTTCTAACGTTATAAAATGTGAAATTTTTCGATATCGAATCTGGAAGTTATGATCATTTGATTGGAAATTTTAACCCTTATAGAGGCAAAATTTGTTTTTGAGGTCTTCATAGAAGTTGTAGATCTAGAAGTCTTCTTTAAAACGGTCTAAGAATTATCTTAATCCAATATTTGTGGCGAAAGTTATACTCATTTTACCAAGACAGGTCTGAGGTAGAAGAACAAAGATCTCGACGCGTTGCGATCGCAAATCTGCCGAAGGATCGCGAAAGTCGTGATCGCAACCCGCCAACCCCCCCCCCCAAACCTGAACATGTTTCACTCTTTCGACCATAGCTTTGTCGTCTGACAACCAAATGACCTAATTTTTGAAGAAATGGATTCCTAACACATTTCTCTATTCCTCTATAAAAATTTATAACTTTTGGCATTAATTTGAAAGGGATTGATTGAATCAAAGTGAGAGGATTGGTTGAAAGAGTATGAGTTGGATATTTTTACTAAATATACTTCAGTATTTTGGTTATATCTTGATCTGTAAAGCTCCAAATGAGATGATTCTTGTTTCTAAATAATCTAGAGACATGGAGCTACAAATTATCTAAAGGATGTGAATTTTAATTCAGTCTCTAAGACTTTCAATTTCTGGATGGAACTCGAGTATAGTGTGCAGTCTCGGTTTAGTAATAGTCTAAAAATATTTAGGCTACAACTTTCCAATTTCTAAACCAAATTGAATGTTTTTGGTGTCATTAGAAACTTAAGACAATAGGGAACAAATGTCCTGAGAAGTTAACTTAAATTCCAATTGTAAGTTTCCCAAAATCTGTTCTGAAATAAAAGATTGAGTTTGCTCACATTTTGTAACTCCGAATGTTGGGCTCCGAAAATGAGGTCCAACATTGTTTGGTATCAGAGCTTAGTCTTTTGGGTTCCTAGGCTTTGAATTCATAATGGTATTAATTGCTATGCTATGTGACTATTTGTTTGCATTGTGAATTGATTGATTGCATTAAGTGGCATGCATATCATGCATGCATGTAGGAAATAAGATTTAAGATGAAAGTAAGCTAAAAAGATAATGTCTTATTGAAGAAGTAAAATGTCACTTCATAAAAGAACACGAGGAGTTTTGCAAGGATTTGTTGCACTTGATTCCTCACCATTAGAGAAAGATACTGATGAGTATAGAATCCCAGTAATTGCAACTGCATGAGTCACATGTATGAACTTTCGTTAAGAGTTTGGACTATTAGAAACAATGGGAAGAATAGTGTTTTGATAGAGTGTAAGATAAGAAAAGTTGTGGATATTTAGAAATAAGAAATATTACGTGGTCCGATATGTTAAACATAAATTCAGTATTTGTGGATATGTCAACGAATTTGGTAACAGAATTTTGTTGAAGATATGTACTTGAATTGATATGGATGTGAAAATATTTTCATGAATTGACTGAAAAAGAAATAAAGATAAGAGTGGAAATGACAAGAATTATGGTGTACAAGCAAAGTGGGATTCACAAGTTGAACTTGGAATTTATGATCTGGTATAAGATTGTGTTAGTGAATTGAGATAATAATTTCAAGAGGGCTATGCGTCTATAATTCTAAATTGATTAAGAATGTACGTATGAAAAAAAATGAAACAAATGATAGTGATATGTTTAGAATTCCTCGAGGTTATGTTCACCAGTTATTATGAGTACATATTTGATAATGTGGTTACATTGGTGAATAATGTGATTGAGTACATACGAGATTATAATTGGATATGGTATATGAGGTAATCCATGACCCCTATAGTTAAAATTTTGAGACGAATCAGAGTACCGAGATGGAAGTATGGTATAGGTGATTACGCTAAAAAGGTAACTATGATGAAGCAAAAATTTTGAATAGTAGTATAATATTCAGAGGTTTTTCAGAATTAGTTACGATTGATGTATCAGTAGCATAAGATATAAATTGGTGACATACCAAAATATAAGAGTAAACAAATAGACCTCTTATTTCATTGAGTTTTATTATAAAGGATATTTTGATTATGTAAAGTATGACAGAAATTGAGTGTTGAGAATGTCTGAAACAACATTGATGATGATAGTAGTTGATTGATAAAGATTGCATGAATAGGATGATAGTAGCAAGAAATCATCTTTTGAAGAAGAATTTTATTGAATTAGGTTAAGCAAATCAAATAGTTTATATTAAGAATGATCAATGAAATAACAAATCATAAATGACTATGAAATGAGTCAAAAGTGAATATTGGGGTCATATCCCTAGTGGAGACCCAAGCATAAGAGGTAAAGTATGCTACTGAAAATGTATGTATTTTTGCTTGATGTAAAGTATTCAACTACGTGAGTGGATTTTTGAAAATTAAGGTAACATTATTGCTAATATGAGGAGTATATGGGTTCACATTATATTATGTGTAAATATGTTCAGGAGATACAAACTTGACCTGAAGAATGTGTTACAAACATAGGAGATATTAAAATGTGATGAATGTGTTACCAAAGTAGTAAGTTAAGTTTGCAAATAAGTTGAAATGTGTGGAGAAACTAGTATGAATGAGCAAACATTAAAATAAGTCAATGTAAAATCAGAGGAAATCAAATGAATTGAAAAAATCATTTGAGAAAGGAAGTCAATTGGTAAATTGAAAATGACGTGAGATAATACTACCTCATTGAGGAATAAGATACTTAAAGAATTACGAGAACCAATCACAGGCACAAGGAGTTTTTGGTTATATCTGTTGGAGTTAACAATTCCTCGACAGTACTATGGTATTAAAGATTAAAGCTATCCAAGCAAAGTTTGATGATATATTAAATGTATTTGAAAAGTTGAGAAGAGTAGTTTGAATACTTGAGGAAAAATGTGTAAATCGTATGAGTAATGAAAGTAAAGAGAATGTTGAGGAATTAGTTAAAAAAGTGAATGACTAAATGAGTGATTGAAAGATCGAGCGAATCTATTGACTATGATTATTTGGAAGAAATTATTCGAGAGAATAAGTTACTTGGGAGAATGAGGAAAACATAAGATAACATTATCTCCATCTGTTTGATCACTTAGGTAAGAAATTCGAGGACGAAATTCTTTAAGGGGGGAGAATTGTTGGACATCGAATTTTTTTTAATTATTATCGATTTGTTTATTTAATATTTATTTAGGATTTGGTTGATTATTTAATTGTTCGATTATTTTTTGAATTGAGTCATTATTTTAGTAGGCATGATTAGAGATTGAAAATTTGTTGGAGAGATTGGGACTTAGTTAGAATTAATGTGGTGTTAAGTGGATTAAAGGAGTTGAGCCATAAAAGACAAAAGAAGGGCAAATTTGGGAGAACAAGATTAAGGAGGGGTATAATTGGAAGAAAGAAGCTAAATGGTCTTTTAAAATTAGAAGAAGGGAGGAAGAATCGTGAAAAGCCATAGAGAGAAGAGAGAAAACGTTAGAGAAGGAAAAGAAGAGAAGAAAAATCGAAAAAGCTAGAGAAAGGAAGGAAAAATCTTGGGAAGAAGAAGAAATCAAGCTTCTTGAGGTAAGTTCATCATCTTCTTCTTGCTTTAGTGAAGAAATGGGTTGTTGTGTGTAAATGAAGAAATTTTAGAGAGAGAAAGGGATTTTGTGTTAGGAATGCTTGGAGGAAGAAGAAGATTAAGGGAAACTCATTTGATTTTTGGGTTTCTAAGCTAAGTTTTGGGTTTTCTAACCTAGATAGACTATGGGTAGATTAAGTTTGAGCTTGATTTGTGTTAATTCCATCTTGTTGTGATTATGGAAATTTGGAGATTTCCAATTGAATTGGGATTGAATGAGAATTTTGGTTGTGTTAGAAAACCAAGAACAACCTACCCAAGAGCAAGGGGAAGGGCCAAATTGAGTATGGATTTTCAAAAGTTTTAAGGTGGGTAATTTATTTATAGTATTGTGTGATTATGCAAACTCTTGCTTATGTGTGTGAATGTTGATTGCTTAAAATTGAATTGTTGTGACTTGATTGGAAATGTATGATGCATTGTGATTATGTTATACCTTGAAAGAGGTTATAACACTTTGAATTAAATGCAAAGAAGGAAAAAGCATGAAAGTATGAGCATATGATAAAATGAATATATGCTTTTGTTTGGGCGAGAGAGGAAACATTTCATTCGTCAGATACACGTAGACAAGAGCCTTCTCCCGGCTGCCCGCTTGTGGCGTATGAGCTTCAAAAATGGACTCATTTTATTTATGGTGAAAACTTCAGTTTTTCCATTTTGTACCCATAGGACCCCTCGAGCCATTTGGTTGTATATTGCATCTTTGAATTGTTAAGTATGATGCATATGAATGATTTGCTTAATGGATAAAGTCTAGGCTATGTGTTATGTATTAATTGCTTAATTATGAGTTTTGAGCGAAATTAGTGAATGACTGAATTGCTAGACATTTAAATACATATGCTTGAATTTGTGGTAATTGTCGATGGCTATAAATATATTAGCCATTAAGCTGTGTAGCTCAACCCATCACTTTCCCTCCTCAGGTGTAGAACGAGAAGATTAGCGATCCTTGCAAGGCAATTGGACAAACTCCGAGATAGTTAGCTTTTGTACTAAGCTAGTTCGAACACCTTTGTATAGCTTATTAAGCATGCCAAACAATGAGCATTCGTTTGTATTTGTTTTAAGTTTGTGATGTGTATATTGATACGTAAATAAAGCTTATTCAAATATGTACTTTGCTTACTAATGAGAATGAGAATTTAAGGATTTCTTTTTTGTGTATGATTATGCTATTTTATAAGTTGAGTATAGTAGTTGTGGAAGAGGAATGTGAATGTGCATATTCTTCTTTGTTGAAAATTGCAAATGGGTGTTTGTTTTAGAATAGCATGTTAGAAATTGGAAAGGTTGCATAGGATAAATTACTTGAGGTCAGGTTCAAGAGTTACCAAAAGGTACCTAGTAGTGGGTTGATATGAAGAGATATTGCATTTTGCAAGCTTTCATAGGTGTAGAGGTTATGTTCGGAACTCCAAGGAAAAATTGTATCGATCTAGGTAGAATTAGCCAAAGTTGCCTTCATAAAAGTTGTAGCTTATCTTTCTAGCTTTCTAATCATACAAAATGTGAAAATTTTCAATATCGGATCTAGAAGTTATGATCATTTGAAGTTTATGATACTGCATAGGGTAGACTTTCGGGACAGCTACATTGATTGAAAATTTTAACCCTTATAAAAGCAAAAATTGTTTTTAAGGTCTGCATGAAAGTTGTAGGTCTAGAAGTCTTCTTTAAAACAGTATAAGAATGGCCTTAATTTGATATTTGTAGTAAAAGTTATGCTCATTTTACCAAGACAGGTCTGAGGAAGAAGAACAAAGGAGGGAAGGACGCGATCGCAACTCTGCCGAAGGATCGCGACCCTCCCAAACCTGAACATGTTTCACTCTTTTGACCATAACTTTGGCGTCCGACCTCCAAATGACTTGATTTTTAAAGCAATAGAGTTCTGACACATTTCTCTATCTCTCTATAAAATTTTATAGCTTTTTCTATTAATTTGAAAAAGATTAATTGAATAAACATGAGAGGAACGGTTAAAAGAGTATAAGTTGGATATTTTTACTAAATATGCTTCAATATTTTGGTGATATCTTGATCTGTAGAGCTCCAAATGAGATGATTCATATTTCTAACTAAACTAGAGACATGGAGCTACAAATTATCTGAAGGAATTAAATTTTAATTCAGTCTCTAAGGCTTTCAATTTCTGGATGGAACTCGAGTATAGTGTGCAGTCTCGGTTTAGTATTAGTCCAAAAATGTTTGGGCTATAACTTTCAGATTTCTAAACCAAATTGAATGTTTTTTGTGTCATTAGAAACTTAAGACAATGAGGAGCAAATGTTCTGAAGAAGTCAACTTGAAATTCCAATTGTAAGTTTCCCAAAATCTGTTTTTAAATAGAAGATTGATTTTGCTCACATTTTATAACTCTGAATGTTGGACTCTGGAAACGGGGTCCAACACCTTTAGTTTTTGTTCACGATAATTAATTCTAAAAGTTACTTCTCAATAAAAACATTGATGAATCAATGATAAAAATGCCAAATTGCAACTTAATTATGATAAACTATACCCTGCTCAACATGTAATAAAACAGCTATTATACACATGTTAAAACAAAACTCTATAATTTGTTTCTTAGTCACTAACAAACTGCTAACATTTATTAACCAGTGATCACAATATAATAATCCATAAATACCTTGGGATTGAGATCTGCTGAAGTCACCTTGAAGTGTCCCTTACACATTACAGCTCCTTCTGATGTATCATCTGCTGCATAAATTGATTAAGCAAAAGTAGAATTGGAATCAGCATAGACATAGCATAAAAGAAGCAAGCAAGGTGGTACAAGAATAGCATACTAGATGAAATGTTGTTGGTCTCCCTTTTTTATTGATACAATAATGGACCACTGTAATTTCTATCTGACTGACCCTTTTGCTAAAGATAATCCCTAAAGATGTGGGAAGCTACGATGAGCAATTGATTACAAAAACAACTAGCTTTCAAGAACAGATGATGAGGAAGAATGCAAATGAACCTATCGCTTGTGTATCTTCAATCTCAACCAGATTCAAATGTAATAAACATGTAGGTTTGGTTCATCTGTAAATGACATTTGTTTGACCTGTTCTAATTTTCAATAAACTAAAATAATTTCACTTTGATCAAACATGCAAAAATATATCAAACTGTGCAACATTAAAAATTCCTAATATTTCTGACAGAGTTATTTGTGGAGATAGGTTTACAATTTAGTTTTGTCCTTACCTAACCCGAACACAACAAATCAAGTTTGGTTTAATTAAGTTTTGTTTAACAATTCTTATTGGTTCATAAATTATTACAAATTAATCAGACTTAGATCAAAGTCAACGAAATAAGTTAAATTTAATCAGACTAAAACTTTGGTTCAGGGTCAACTATTCTTACCCATTGCAAATCCTATGTGGAATAGAGTTGGAAATTGGACTTGACCAAAATTAAGTAGGAAATGATGAGTTTTCTTATTAGTGTTTAGGCATTATATATCATCAAGAAGAAAACACTACATAAATCTAAACAAAGTCAAGTATATCATATGTCATGTTTTAGAATATTGATTTTCAGGTTATTACCATCCCAATATGTTATGATGCTTGTACGTAAATCAAATCCAAACTCTGATTTGGTTATTGTTTCGATGCTCTATCAAACGCCCATCATCTACTCACATGTACATATCGCACATTAAGCAAAGAATTTGTAAATACTAGAAGGGTTTAAGAAAAAAGTTCGGTAGTAAAAACCAAGACATAATCAGTTTAACAAATTTGAACTGAATATTAAGAGCTTTTCAAATTGGAGTGAAGGATTTTTCTCAAGTCTAGATCAAAATCACCGTTTGTTGGGATTAAAGCCTGTGACGCACAATTGTCAAAAACTTCTGAAAAATAAGTACTTACCTCTCACAGGGATGATCAAAACTACTAAGCTTTATCAGCTATGTTCAATAATATTATCTCACAACTGTTATTTGAAGGAATCTTTGCTTCTTCTGGGTAGCTTTCAACAACAGGTTTAAGGTTTTGACTGTAAGTAGCAAAAACAATATTGGCTTTCCTATTAGTGAAGGATATGATGTAGAAGTAAAACCAGAAATGAGTAGTAATAACTAGAAGTGATTGTTAATTTGAAATGGTTGTTTAATTGAAAGTAGTAAATACATTTGTACGGAACAAGTTAAAAGTATTTCTATGTGCCCCTCATAATAAGAACTAAAAACCATGCCTAATAGTTGTGAGTTAAACAAATCATGTTAGGCCACAAAATGGTTACTGATTAGAGGTTATGAGAACTCTGAGACTGTGCAATGCTCTTTTGCAAGTTAATGAACCTTGCCAAAAAGACTTCAAGTCACCTAAATGGTGGTTTGCGAAAAAAATCATATAGAATTTGAATGTATTTCATGAAAAATATGCTAATACCTACTTCACAAACTTTAGCTCTACATGAAATTTGAAATGAGATGAAGGAAAAACAAGTTAAATAATTTGCAACCAAAGAAACATGGGTTTTAACTTGTTAATTATTCACAAATACTGCTAGAAAATCTCCACAGAAGAATAAAAAGAATGAGGCCAAGAACACACAGACTACAAATAATTCTTGTATTAAATCATCGTGGTGAATGTAAAATATTACAAAACCAGCATTACACACTTCATAAAGATGTGGTAATCAGAAGTCATTGTATAACAACTGGTATTTCGGTATTTGTTCTTATGGCAAAAGGCAATTTACGACCAACTTGCCTTTCATGGCTCCTCTAAATATAGCCTACAATAAAGAGATATTCAACTATCTTAGTCCTAAAATCCATGTAACACCCCACTCCCGCAAGATACGTGCCCGACATCCTGAGTGGTATCCGAGTCCGTGCCTCGCGAGGGTGGCATGCTAGAGCACTTGAATACAGTCAAAACTTAGTACATAATTTTTTTTGAATACATTCATATGCGTGGAAATCAGTAGACAATTTGGGCCCGCTTTAATATATAAACATTTTCACTCATAACAATATACTCAATAGGATTTCAATAGCCATTTAGGGCCCATTACCAAGATAAAACATTTTCAGTTATAAAGACTTTACATTACAACATAAATACCTTGGTATACATATTGTAGAAGAATTTCGGAATACATTATTTTACAAAAATCGCGGAATACAAATTTATACAAAAACAGGAAAAACACTCATGCAGACGCGAACTGATCCCGACCTTTATCTTTCCCGTACATGCAGTAAGTATACTCCCGTTTGCCTAACGGGGTATTCTTCTGAGTCCTGAAAAATAATTGCAAATTTTTGGTGAGTTTTGCGAACTCAATGAGTGACCATCATCAATGGCTCACCCAATCACGTAGCACATAATTCACCTCATTACACATTTCACACTTCACATTCAATACAATTTAATCACTCATATAATGCATATGCAGTGCACACGAGACCCACATTTCATTTGTTACTTTGTAGTGACCGAGTGCCTAAACTGTCCTATATAGGGCTCATTGATAACTATCCTTTATCCGCTTGGAGGATACAGGGCTCATTAAACGTTGAGCCTGAGGCTCTGAATCACTTTTGAGCTCGAGGCTCATTTTTACTCGTTGAGCTTTAAGCTCTATTCGGTGGCTACTCTGGTCACAACAACCATTATGTTTCATGCATTCATGACATGAAATGCATCAATCACATTTGCATGATCCACATTCACTCACATTCACATATCATCGGACCGTAGTCCGACATTCAACATTAGAGTTGAGAATTCACACTTTTATTCATATGCAAATGCACTTTCAGAATACATGTAACAATCAAATTACGTACACTTAGTTCATCCAATTCACATTCAATGAGCACTTCAATATCCCAATCAAACATCACA
>JAOSBM010160075.1:17500-24465 GCA_027568955.1 Erythroxylum tenue | reverse complement strand
CAAAAAGCATCTTCTGTGGCTCAGGTAGTAACCACTTTACAGGAAAGAGGGGCAATGGACTACACTATTGTGGTAGCCGAAACGGCGGATTCTCCGGCTACATTCCAATATCTCGCTCCGAGCGGCTCTGGCTGAATATTTTATGTACCGTGAACGACACACTTTAATCATTTATGATGATCTTTCTAAACAAGCGCAGGCTTATCGGCAAATGTCTCTTCTATTACGAAGACCGCCGGGTCGTGAGGCTTATCCAGGAGATGTTTTTTATTTGCATTCACGCCTTTTGGAAAGAGCCGCTAAATTGAGTTCTCGTTTAGGTGAAGGAAGTATGACTGCTTTACCAATAGTCGAGACCCAATCGGGAGACGTTTCGGCTTATATTCCTACTAATGTAATTTCTATTACAGATGGACAAATATTCTTATCCGCCGATTTATTCAATGCCGGAATAAGGCCTGCTATTAATGTGGGTATTTCCGTCTCCAGAGTGGGCTCTGCAGCTCAAATTAAAGCTATGAAACAAGTAGCTGGTAAATTAAAATTGGAATTGGCCCAATTCGCAGAATTAGAAGCCTTTGCCCAATTCGCTTCTGATCTCGATAAAGCTACTCAGAATCAGTTGGCAAGAGGTCAACGATTACGCGAGTTGCTCAAACAATCCCAATCAGCCCCTCTCACAGTCGAGGAACCGATAATGACTATTTATACCGGAACGAATGGTTATCTTGATTCATTAGAAATTGGACAAGTAATGACTTTTCTCGTTGAGTTACGTACCTATTTAAAAACGAATAAACCGCTGTTCCAAGAAATCATATCTTCTACCAAAATATTCACTGAAGAAGCGGAAGCCCTTTTGAAAGAAAGTATTCAGGAACAGATGGAACGTTTTCCACTTCAGGAGAAAGTATAAAGAAATTGGTCCCTCTTAATCTGGATTAGAATCCTTAAGTCAAAATACTTAAATAAAATAATATATATATTCTAAATAGAAAACGATAAAAATGAAAAAATGAAATAAACGGATAATGCCTACTCAAGCGCTTATCCCACTGGACGCTCATACGTACATTGCAATATCAGACTATCCCACTAGCTACTTTCTGCACAATCTCTTACTGGCTGGTAGCAGCGCTTCTTACTTATTAGTTGTGGGAATAGGGGAGGAGACTGCAGCTATTTCTCTTATGCAATTTCAAGTGATCATTCCAAACCAACAGCCTTGGGCTTTCAACCCCAGCTCGCACTTGACATGATTTTTGACAATCATGAGTCAGGAGGGTCAGCCCAGAAAGAGACTAGCCGGCGGGTCTCCGGCTCTTAGAAAGAAGCGAAAGAAAGCCGCCTGTTTTGAAAGCATGAGAGCATCAGCAAAGGTGAAAACACCCGTGTCTGAGCACCTTTTTTTCTTAGAGAACAACAGTTGTTAGCATATTGGTCTGATTCAGTTTAAGATTCATTCTCCAGTTCCACATCCATCCAGAAGAGCCCAGCCCAGTCTAAATATGATTCAAAACCACCAACGTCTCGCAGCCAGTACCAGTCCATTGCGCACTTTCTAACTCTAGAGCCCGCCGCTAGCAGAAGCTAAGCGCTTGGCGCTAAAAAACCTTGCTTCTGTCGGCCTTTCTGTGCAACAGTCCAACAATAGCGGAAGAGATGGGTACCGTACATACAAGAGTCTTCCCAGTTCTTACGTAAGCTTTTTCTTACCAGAAAAGTAGTACAACAGCTCTATCTTATTCTTATAGCCCGGCGCGGCGGGTCTTTGAATTCCGTAGATAGAATAAAGTATTATAATACGTAGGTGAGTGAGTGAGTCCTCACTGACCTGAGCGATTTCGATCAAAAAGTAGGCCTTTTCTTTGGTAGGTAACATCGCCGAAGCGTATCATCAGATTGGACTTCTAAGGAAGGAACTCGAAGTGAGACGGCACCGTCTTGGGCAACGCAACTATCGTTGCGCCTTTTATCATCTTATATCCGTTGGTAAGGGCCCCGACTTATTTCCAGAATTAGAGTCGATTTCGACCGCAGCTGCCCCTTTTTTGGGGGGATCCAGTTCCTTGCCAACTATCGACCCCGATCTCTTTTCATTTGTTTTGGGTATTACCAAATCTAGAAAACGTCAATTACACTAAAGCGGAGAACCCAACTATGGCAAGGCCCCCTTAATGGTTAGGTTAGTCACTCCGGCCCGAGACGCGTTCGTTGACAACGTATGAATGGAAACCTTTCATTTCAATAGAGCGGAGGCGAACTGATCAACGAGAAAGAGGCTCTACTCACTACAAACGAATAAACCACAAGATCGAACTGCACTCATGCCTCTCCCGCATCAAGTTGACCGCCCCCCCTATCCTATGTAGTGATTCTATCAATCATGTACGTAGGTAGGCCCTCCATTCTGATTGGTATATCATAAAAAAAAAAGCCATTTGCACCAGGCGCACTGCGCTTTCCCTTGCCCAGATGTTCGCCTTTCTAAGTCAAGTAATGGTGACCCGCCGAAGACTGGAGCCTCGTAACATGTTGATGAAGACCTCCGAACTGAGGGTTCGATCAGTAGAGGGGACGACACGACTTTGCCTCCCCGGAATCAGAATAGCCCCACTCTCTAGCCGACTGATGCCGTTGATCATATAAATGAGGGGGAACGTGTAACATTAGAGGTGAACGATCAGAGATGTCCTATAATCACCACGATGAGGCTGGTCCCTCTTTTCTTTTAGTAGACTCAGCTATGAATATGAATGAAGAAATGAATGCCGGGCTCCTTCTTTCACTGCTAACCCCAATCAGTTTATTAATGCTGATACTTTCTGTTTCGTCGAGCCCCAAGCTTGTGGTCCTCCTTTGAGTGTGGGTGTGGGAAAAATTGGATGAATCCGTCAAGTCAAGGTCAACGTACGTAGCCAGCAAGAATGGTGCATCGCCTATTTCTCGTTCTCGCTCGGGAGCCAAAACGAACACGCCTGATACCTACTGTACTGGAACTTCGACCAGGCATTCTACCCTTGTCGAATCGGAACCAACCACCAATGCATTGCGCTCGAACAGTTGAGCGGCCGCCGGCCGCCAACTTCCGTACACAGATATAGATTCATTCTTCGTCCCTGGTCCAACCTCACAACCCTTCGCGGGTTGGTCAGAAGTCAGTCTTGTTTGGTAAGACGGAATTGGACAAAGAAAAGAGAGTGCTCGACCGAGGACAACAAAGACCGTAATTACATAGATAACTGCTCCTCCCCTTTTCCGTCTTTAAGGCGAACCGAACCGTATGGCGGCTGGAAAGAAAGACGACCTCACTTTATCGTAGATGGTGTCCGTGAGAGCAACTTGAGTATCCCCCGTTGACCTTCTTTTGTAGATAGACTTTTCAATGAGTGGAAACAAGCAACCTTACTAAGAAAGGTGCTTGTTGAGTAAGGCCGGCAGACCAAGCCCCTTAACTTAATATGATGAGAAGAAGAACCCTCGTTTCTTTTTCGCACCAATCCTTATTTACTACTACATCTTTTTTGGGGTGTATAGCTCAGTTGGTAGAGCATTGGGCTTTTAACCTAATGGTCGCAGGTTCAAGTCCTGCTATACCCAAACCTACCTTACACTATACTATTAGTAAAGATGCGTAGTAGCGTTCAAAGATCACTCTTTGACCTTTAGACTTGCTTCAGCGACTTCGCCCTTTAAGTGACAAGGGGGGGGTGAGCCGCTCCAAGTCGAAAGCGATAGCGAATCCCGAACTTGCTCACGCTCAGCCAAACCGGCCTAAAAAAGCGATCGGAAAGCGAAGCTGCCCCTATATCTAAGCACCGCTCACCCCGATCACATATGATATTAGCTCGATTTGATTGAAGGCGAAGCCGCCTCTTTCTTAGGGCAAGGGGCGCTCCCTCCTCCTAACTCCTTCCACTTCTCCCAGGGGCAGGGACTACGGCTTGACCCTCGGGCTCCGTGGGACCCCTCTCCTTCTAGGGCGCCTAGATAGTGAAAGTTATCCCCGCTGGAAGCTAAGCAAAGTCACGAAGCTGGCTGACTACGCTCGAGCAGAGCTCAGGCCCGGAGGTGGTGGCTGAACTCGCCGCAGAGTTCAAGTTCAGGAGCGAGCAAAACTTTCTTGGTGAATGCAATACAAATCGGCTGCTTGTCGCAGCAGAGTGCTTTCCCCATGCTGCTATCCGCCGCCGAAGCGGCTCAAGGGATTTTTCTTGGATGTCGAGATCAGGGGACTCTATCCACGGCGAAATCCATTTGTGGTGGAGCAAACTGAAAAAATGAATAGAAATGGATATTTGCTTCGATACAAGAGATCGGCCCCGATAGTAGCGATCCAATCTTTCGGAATCCAAATTGTAGCATGGTAGCGTACAATGGTTGCTTTCCTATGCCGTTCCATTCATACGAACCCAAGCCGATCCAATTTAGGCGTAGGACCCAACTCCGAACCCTTTGCCTAGCCTCGGAAAGACCTTCACCTTCCGGTTTTTTGCTATAACAAATTCCAACCAAGCCAATCCAATCTGCCTCTTGCGCTCTTATATAATCTTTGGCCCCTCTCTCCTTCTCGACTTTACTGATCCTTCTTCCATTCCATAGTTTCATGTGGAACTCTTGTTGTTTTCACATTCCCCTCGCCCCTTAGCCTCTGGTTTTTCGTCTTGTGCAGCCCTTATTTGTCTTTTGTTCTTTGGCCTTGACTTTCCCCTTCCCCCCCTCTTTCTCAACATCTCTGATATGTTCTGCATTTTGTTCGCCCACTCTTCATTCAGGGTGGTTAGAACCGGGGGAGGATCTTCCACCTTTAATTGAAGGTCATAGCACCATCACCTGAACGCTTACTTTTACTGCTCTTCTCGGGTTCACCTCTTTTCTTAGCTTAGGATTGGCTGTCCTGAGGTTCTTGTTTAGAGTCATTTGTTTATCACAGAATAAGTCCCCCTCAGTCACTGCCATAGTTAACCCAGTCTCAACCCTCTCTTCCCTCTCTTACAGATTCTCGCTTCTATGGGCAAAACCAAATCACTCTCCTCGCTCGTTAAACTTGCACCTTGACTACACCCTTCTCGGCCCAGACACTCATCCTGAGCAATGTCTAGTTGGGTCATTCCACTAGCACAACTAGTGTCCAGCTCCCCCCCTTTGCTTTGCCATTGTCACTACTGGTACCTGACCCCGTCGGCTCGACATTTTTGCAAACACCGACCCTTACCCTTACTCAATAGGGCAATGAAAAGAGGAGAACGAGGACAGATGACTACCACTAAAAGTCAGACGTAGAGTACACATTGTATGATTGAAAACTGCCGCTGCGTACTACCCGGTGCAGGTCTGACTGGTGCCTTCTCTCCAGGTTTTGATCCACGCCCTGCGACCAGGGATTCCGATGCAGCCTTTACCTTCTCATGAGGGAGAAGCTTCCCCCCTTTAGGTTGCTAATAGTAGATTAAGGACTTACGCTTTCAGTTCCTCAGTAGATTCCGTCCTGAGAGTTTCGTGCATACACAGGGATCCCCCTTAAGTAGCTTCTAGTGGATTAAGGAAATCTCTCTTTTTTAGTCGTATCTCGAGAATATTTTTTTTAAAAGTTACCGATCTTGGCTAACATATGGATACTGAACTTCGTTACGTAACGAGTGACAATGGTTCACAGCCCGAGGGCTAATTAAAGTTCCTCTTTCTGTGGAATAACCGGTGCAAGTCTTTTCTGTTACAGTAAGAGCTGTTGAGTAAATAGAAGCTCTGGTCCTATCCGCTGCTGGTGATTCAGGAAGTGAATCAGATCTTATTAAATCAGCAACTTTTGAATCAAAGCGATAGGCCCCTTATTCCAATCTAGACATAGTGGGAATACCCGATTCAAATTAAAGAGAAGGAGGTTTGACATTACATTAGAATCAGCTGTTCTCAAATCTGCTCCTATTTCATCAGTTTCACATTCATCTTACTCGATAAATGACTTTTTAATGTCCATCTTTAGAAGATGATTTCCGATGAACTCGAAAGCCTTTGATTTTGGGGGCAGATAACTTATCCTTTTTTTTTAAAAGCAAGGAAGGGCGATTGTCTTAGTCTTCCGGGTGTCTTAGCTTAGTGTTCCGGGGAGAGAGTAGATCCGGCGCTAATGAAGATGGCATCGAATGCAAGCTCCTAGAGAAGGGGGAAGAAGAGCCCCAAGCCGTTTGCCCGAAGGCTGAATGTCCGACAAAGGAAAATCAAAATAGAAATCAGGGTATTGTACTCAGGGTCTCCTAAGGGTCTTAACCTAGCTCCCGAGCTCTTCACCCTTCAAGAAAGCTATGAAAGGCAGCTTAGGCAAAAGCCACTCTCACACCATCGGAATCAGAGTAACAAAACCAATAGGAAAGCAGCGACTAAGATGGGAATGGCAAGGAGGAGACTAGTAGTAATAAGAAGATGCACGAGCTGTGACCAACTATACTGGACGATAGGGATTTTTAAAAGCTAGAGCTAGAAGAAAGAAAAAAAAATCAAAGAAAGAGACTTGATATACGAGATTGAGAGATTAGGAATCAGAGTTCATAAAAGGCGCTAGCAAGTCCCAGGGTCAGGAAGGGAAAGGAAAGACCTTGAAAGGACATATCTAGCCAAAGCAAACAGAGAAAAGGAGTGAAGCCGCTCGACTGTAAGGAGAGTCAGTTTTCTTCCTAAAATGTTAGGTCTACTTGCCCTACCGATGTGAGAGCCTGCGCTTGTAAAGGCTTTAGAACACTGTACTACTCTTGTCGCAGTCCGGTAATCTTAGGGCGAAAAATACAACCGCATCTGTGCTGTGTAGGAAGGTTGACTGACGCTCTGAAGACAGAGAGAGGGGCACACCCTTTAGCCTCAGATATGCCCACGCTCACGATGCAACAGAAAGAGCTTTTTGCCGATAAGATCAGGTGAAGAAAATACTTTCGGAACCGATCGGAGGAGTCTTTCAGAGTCCATCCCCGCCT
>JAOSBM010160075.1:0-12500 GCA_027568955.1 Erythroxylum tenue | reverse complement strand
CCTCGATATGTGGAATCGTCTTGCGCCATATGTACTGAGATTGTTCGGGAGACATGGTCCAAGCCCGGTAAAGAAATGCAAATTTATTAGATGTAGCGCGTGAGGGTAATTGTATGAATAAGCCTGCCCGACTGCGCCTACACCTAAGACCGTAAGTGACCTAGTGCAAAAAAAAAAGAAATGAAAGAACAACATATGCTACTCATCAGCTATGCCAAAACTTATCCTATGATTTCCAATCTTTAGTGCTTTTTTTTCAGGTTTGATTCTAAAATCGAAAGTCGGAGCTAGAATGACCACACAAAAATTCATCCTTCTTTTCTTCGTTATTTTACTAACTTTGACTCTAATTTACCGACTTCTACTTAAAACAAAAATCAATCAGACTTGGATTCTTATTTGGTGTCTTATCAACATGCTAGGTTTTTTTTTCTGTTATCTTTTGCGTTTCTTCATTTTAGAAACTTTATTCGTTCTCACAGCAGCCTTCGGGACTGATTTGATTTTGAATGTTTCTTCTGGGTCGAATGAAAGTGGCAATTCGGGCGGGCGGAATGAGTCTGCCACCTTTGGACTCTGAATCAAGCTCAGAGTCTCTTTCTACTTTTAGAAATGTGATTGCTGCTGATTTTGAGTCGGAGATCTATCTTTTGATTAGAAATCTATAAAATGGCGATTAAACCAATCTGCCACCACAAACTCGGCCCGGCGAGTATGAGGAGATCGTTCGGAATCACATGGATCGGGCAATCCATGTTGAGCACTTTCGCGAAATAATGGACATCGAATATCGCGAAGTTCCCATTTTTGAAAAGAAAGCCTTACTGCAAGATAGACTTTTTTTTTTTCTAATGCTTGCGGAGCAGAATATTCATCGCATTATGGAACTGTCACCCTTTACTGATATACGAAAAGAAGCATTCCATTTTCTGCAGGATAAGGTAGAGCCTGTTGGCGACCTACGCCATGCTTATCAGCGGAATATCATGGAAGGAAGTCTCAATTCCTTTATTAACCAACTAAACGGAGACGATACACAAGCGAGACAATCGGAATTTTATCGCGAGTTCTATTGTCACTTTACAGATGAAAACTTCCGCCGGGGTTGCCGCTACCTTAAGTGAATGAGAATTTTTTGGAATATTTGTGTTTTTGTTTTAAAATACCCCTACCCTCAAGCGGTTGAGGGGCAGCTGGCGTCAAATGGATGATGGTCATCTCTTCAGGAGCCGGAGATGTGGGTACCCAAAGCTATCAAACGGGCTAGCCACTCGTTCCCCAACAGCAGCTTTAGCTTAGTAGCTTAACTCTTTCTACTGGCGCGGCGCTTCTGGATGCTTCTGATCAATAGGAGGAGGAGGAAAAAAAAAGCTTATGATGAGCATCTATTTGAGTCGATCATTTCCAAGATCTAATTCCAGTTTTTTCTTATGTAGTGGAAACGCCTTACAATCTGAAGTTTTACGCTTAAGGGAAGAAATGTTCTTGGTAAATGCAGGACTTGGGACCCCCAGAATTTGTATGCAAGATGAGCCTACAGGAGTTCCAATCAACCGAGCCACCAGGTTTGAGAATAAAGTGGGATCCTGGGGTGTAGTAGCCGGTGAATCACTGATCAAAGAGCAGATTTTGGAGAGATTCTTCATCGATCTAGTGGCCGGTAAATCACTGATCAAAGAGCGAGCAGCCGCCAGGTTTAATGATTTGGTGGGATCCACAGATGTAGTGGCTGGTGAACCGCTTCTTCTTTTTCCACGAAGATTCAGACAAAACCTAGCTTGGATGGAACTGAACAAGATTTATCGAACGAATACAAAGGTCAAAGGCTTTATTATTAAGAAAGTAAAAGGAGGTTATTCAGTAGCCATCGCAGGGTTCATTACTTTTCGGCCATTCCGTCCTCGCATAAGGCAAAGGATATCGAATGATCAATTCACCATTAAGAGCATTAATCTCAAAAGGAAAGTAAAAGTACGAATATTGTGCAGTTATAACAGCAGCAGATCAAACAATCACTTGATGAGCAAAATTTTCTGACGAAGTGCTTTTTTTTTAATTCCGAAGCCTAGCGTCTCCTGTAACACTCTATCACCTTAATTCATGATTTTGTTGAGGGTCTAGCACTTTAGCCTTCGGCCCTCTATTTACATAGCGAAAAAAGACAAGGGCTCTTGCTCGAATGCGTGACTGCGGCGCGCCTATCGCCCCGGCACGGCACTATAAAATACATGTTGGGTTGAGCAATCATACTGCGACTAGGGAGACGAAGAATGAAATGGAAGGCATAGTCTCAATAAAAAGAATGGAACACCAACCAACGAGTGAAGGAAAAGAGTCCCCTAAAGCTAAAGGTTTTTAGAACCAATCTGTCCGAATCTAACCCATAGAACTCAAACTCAAAGGATTGGCATGAAGCTGTGGCATAATCAACCTCTACCTTTGGATTTATTTAGAGGTCAGGAATCGAGTAAGTCCTTGAAGATTTTTTTTTTTTTTCAAAAAACCGAATTTCATGTATGAGCACCTTGCCTCTTTTGAGTCTGCGCAGCATGCTCCGAAACAGAATCAGAATTGGATTTGAAAAACCCGGATTCAGCTTCTTTCGAACTAGAAAATGCACTTTCTGAGCAAAAAACAGATCGGCTTGGCCCATTCCTCATCTGAGGAAGAAAGAGTACCTAGATCTGCATCTACTCATTTTCTGATCCGGTCTTTCCGGGCTTCTGCTCAAACTCTTTTTGACCCGACCGATTCAATCTCATATGAGGTAAGCAGGTCAAAGATAGGCTATGTCGAGCCTTTCAAACTCTTTTTCCATACCATAAAGGAGAAATCCACTTATGGCATTCACCCAAGCATACAGAGGTTTTTATTCCAGCGATAAAGGAAGGTTGTTACTACGAAGCATACGAGTCCGCATCAGGTGAATTGAAAGGGAGATTCCTCTTTGACTTTAGGGGGTGGGCGGGAAATGGATAGCATAGATGGTTTTATAATACCAATTAGGCCAAGATCTTCATTTTCCCTTCCTATGGCCGATAGATCGCTCTTCAAGTAAAAGACCATTCAGTGAAACATTACGCTTTCTAGCTTCAAAGAATGCTCTTAACAACGAAGCATATTCCAGTTCTCGGGATTAATAGAATAGACACAGAGGAACCTACCTGCCCTCCCACCACCCATTCTCAATGCGGCTTATTCACTACTCTAGAGCCCTGCTCGAGTTCTTTTTTAGCCCTTTTTATCCTGTTGTATCCAACAAAAATCATCTTATTGCTGGTCGGAACCATGCTGAGCAAGGGGTACCACATTCTATATACCCTGGTCATCCAACCAACCCACAGGTTTAGGTGCTAGCATTAAAGCAACAAAAGAGCTTTCTTTCTCAATTTAATTAGCCCCACACGAAGTAACTAGTGGCATACGAGTACCTTTTTTTTGAAGGTAAGCATGCCGAGAGAGCACTGAGACGAACAACCTAGCTAGGAAAAACCTGCCCGTGTCTACTTCTTTCAAACCTAAAAAGGGTAAGCGTATCAAGAGAAAATGAGCAAAGCAAGACCACCCCGCTGTCGTATCGAATCAAAGGCCCGTCCTCCCATCTCAGGATGCAAGCCTTGCGTGAGCCGAACATGGTGGGATCAGTCACATGTCTAGATTTCCTTTAGAAAGTCAAGGAGAGTGAGCTATTATTAGTCAAGTTTGTAAACTGCTCTAGTAAGATAAGTAAAGTACTGGAATCTTCCCTGCTGAGGAAGAGCCTTCTTCTCTAAGCAAGGAGGTTGAGGCTTCTTCTCTGAACCTAGTTCTTCTTCATTCCTTTCTTCAAAGCTATCGATAGCAGATAAAAAGAAAAGCATACAGATTCCATTCTTACGAAGAGAGACTGCCCCAATCAGTAAATCAGTCCTTCGAAGAAGAAAGGCTAATTAAGTAAGAATGATAATTGGAAAGATAGCCAAAGCCCAAGCATGAATAGCGGACGGGGAAGGAGAAGTGGAGCTAGACCAGTAGAAAGGAGAGGCTAGTCCACCTAGAGTCTCAATTCGCTACATCGAGGATGGGCGCAGTCTTGATTGGGGCTGTAATATTGGCAGTTAGACTTACATGTCCAACTGTTAATTCCATCAAACCTTGCTTTACGACCTCTTTAATATCTGGAATCTTTTCAATCTCAAGTTCAGCTTCACAGCAGGACAGGACTCCTGTGCTCCACTCCAATTAAGGCAAAAAAATCAATATCCTTCATCCCAACAACATCCAAATCAGCAGCCACACCACCGATTTGATCTCTCGTATGGACCTCAGTACATTTTTGTTGTCGGGGATCGGAAGAGAGGTGGCTGAAAGAGAGCACCTTCCCCTTTCTGCCGCGGACCCTGGTCATCTGGGGCCGATGAAGAGACCTCCGGAGAAAGCCATTTCTCAATCCACGTGGATGAGGTTGATGGTTCGGGGGCGAGATTGCCCTCTTTGTCGGATGATGATGATAAATTCAGATATTTTTTCCAACTTTCCGAGCCCGAATCCACCTTTTCTCCTATTGAAGAGGGACTGACACCATCCGTCGGATCCGCTCTTCCTGAAGCTGACGCACCTTCTCCTTGAAGGCCAGGCCCAACGGATTCCTGTGCGCCGATGCCAGTGTCGATTTCTCCGTTCGAACAGGTTTGTTCATCCCCGTCACAAAAGGCGACGAGTGGAATCCCCAAGAAGTATGTGCAAGCGAAGGAAATAATATAAATAATAATAATCTCAAAAATAAAAAACTTGATTTTCATGATAACATTGATACTGTTTTCCCGATCCTGCTATGGCTTTGCTTTTCTTTTAAGCGCGGCTAGTCCAGATGGGCGGTGAAGGAACGAAGTAGCTTTACCTTCTTTCCTTTTTTTTTTTTTCTTCGTAAGATTGGGAAGTTCGCATAGTCTAGCTGCTGGGGGCTTTCCGGGATGAAGATGGCAATGCCTCCACGGGAAGAGAGAGATTGTCTACCACTGCTAGCCACTACTAAAAGAAAAGGGAGGGACCAAGACTACTACAATCTAACTAAATAGAAAGTCGAAAGACTATTCTATCTCAGGCACGGTTTTTCGAGATGCGTGAATCGCTAGTTGTAAGAGATCCGCAAGCACAAGCCAAGCTGACTGAGAGGCACAGCTGAATGCGCACTTCCTTCCTGGCTTATTGAATTGAAGACTGAAAAGCACAGGTACAGTTGAAAAAAGCTATTCCAGGCTATTCAATATCTGGGACTGCGTACCAGGACAAAGTAGCCGGTATACTGTGATACAGGAAGAGCCAGACATGAATCGGAAAGGGTCACCTTCCTCATTAGGAGAAAGGGTGCGTGCTAAAGCAAAGCTACAGCAGCTCTTTTTCTTTCCTTGCGACTCTTTACCGGCTGACCCGCAGTAATCTCCTCTTCCTCTCCAACCAGTCGAGTGTCTTTTCGATCCTCTCCTCCGCCCCTTCGCTACCTTTCTAAGTCTAAGAGTAACTCGCTTCTTTAAGCATGCCCTTAGCACCAAGACTGCCTTCCTCCAAGAGCAGAAAGAGCCATTCTTGCTGCCCGTCTGTCTTCATTCAACGACAAGAGATGTCGGATGAAATAGCTGCGCTCGCTTATTCGATTCGTCTTCGAGCATCGCTGGCAAAAAACCTCGTTGAGAGAGCACTAGGTTGATTCTACAGGAATGGAATCATAGATTGAAGCTTAGGCAAGCCCCTTGAGACTGACTAAGTAAGGAGCAGCGGCTGCCCACTCTGCCTTTCCTTCTTACTTTCCTGAGCGAAGAAGGGAATCGCTACTTCGGATGCAAGCAAGGAAGCGCTAACCTATACCTATACGACTGCTATTCTTATTGATATTGATCAATGCGGGCTAAGGACGTTGATACCTGAGCCCCCTTCCAGTCTTGTTTTCATGCTCCCCAGTCGAGATGCAAAAGAAGTGACCACCGTCGATTCCTAGATGCTTTTTATACGCAATTAAAGAAAGAAATGGTTGAATAATCGGAATAGTCTAATGCCTTGCTCCAGTCGAAGAGCTTTCATCTTCATCGATGCTAAAGGCAAAGGCATGAGCGGAGATAGGAGCACGGGTAGCATTTCAGGCATCGGAGTGAGCTGGAGCACGATGGACAGATGCAGATGCAGAGCAGAGGTAGTTAGATCGAAAGCATCACTAGCACCCCCACTTTTTCAGAGTAAGGCACATAGTTCACAGAGGCTAAGGCATAGGTAGCGGCACCAGTACCAGTAGCATCATAGGCACCAGGCCCTCGGTCTGTCTGTGCGGCTTCGAATGATCGGGTTTCAACGGCTTCCCTAGCTGTGCTGATCTATCTGGCAGTTCACTACGCGCCGAATGATTCTTTGCTATTTCCTCTCTCTGTCTGTTAGCGTGACCCTACTTCTAGCCTGCTTTGTCTTTAAAGAGACGAGCTCTCCTCTTCTCGTCTGGGCCTTAACAACAAATCAAGCGTAACTGCCGCTTCTTACGAGTCGATTTTCCGACTTTTAGATGAGTCCAGTCCTTAAGCTAAGGAAGGACTCAAGTCGTAAAGCCTATCTATGGAGCCTCTGGCTTTAAGGAAGGATGGAAGTAGTCAAGCGTAACAGTTTGATTGGGTTCCTTAGATTTCCCATTAGGCTAATAAAGGGACCGGGCCGATGCTTCTATTCTAACAGCAATCTCGCATCCATAGAGATGGTCTTCTTTAACCACGTAGTCTTATCTCCAGTAAAATAATCCGTCAATCGAGCCGAAACTCGACCTATGAGTGTCAAGGGAGGATTCCCCACTTAGGGCAACCAAGCACGCCCCTTTTTAAAAGTACAAAACGGGGGATGGAACGAAGAAGAGAGACCGATCAAGGAAACAAAGACAGACTAGCTACGCCTGCAAGATCCAGCACCTAAGACTTGAGCCCTCCTTCCCCGAGCCTAAGCGAACGAGCCTGAAAGCCAAGCCGGAAACGAGTATCTTTGTATTCATAGGCAAGCCCGCTCGCCACAAGCAAGCCCTTCCCCATCGAGTCGAGTAGCCTTGAATAGCTCTCTTCTCCCTCTTTCCTTTCGCGTACTCCTCTGTCTCTTTCCTATCTTCTCTCTTCAATTATAGAGACCTGTATATACAAAGATCTAGGTAGCTCATCTACTTCTAAGAAGTAAGAGCTCCTTCCCCTACGCTAAAGAAGAGCCTTTCTAAACTCTTTAATTGTAAGGAGAGGCCTCATTTAGGAGCACGGTTTTCAAAAAACTAGAAATATCGTAAGAAAGCAACTTTTACGCCCGCTACTCCCATTTCTTTCTTGGTTGGACTAAGCCAACCGGTCATTTCCGACAAGTCTTTTTTCATTTTGAGAGCAAGAAGCGGAACTACAGGTATGAAATGAATAGTGTTTTTTACGATTACACCCAACAGCCCACTTGAGCAATTTTCCATTCTCCCATTGATTCCTATGAATATAGGAAACTTGTATTTCTCATTCACAAATCCATCTTTGTTTATGCTGCTAACTCTCAGTTTGGTCCTACTTCTGGTTCATTTTGTTACTAAAAACGGAGGAGGAAAGTCAGTACCAAATGCTTGGCAATCCTTGGTAGAGCTTCTTTATGATTTCGTGCCGAACCCGGTAAACGAACAAATAGGTGGTCTTTCCGGAAATGTTAAACAAAAGTTTTTCCCTTGCATCTCGGTTACTTTGACTTTTTCGTTATTTCGTAATCTCCAGGGTATGATACCTTATAGTTTCACGGTTACAAGTCATTTTCTCATTACTTTGGGTCTCTCGTTTTCGATTTTTATTGGCATTACTATAGTGGGATTTCAAAGAAATGGGCTTCATTTTTTAAGCTTCTTATTACCCGCAGGAGTCCCACTGCCGTTAGCACCTTTTTTAGTACTCCTTGAGCTAATCCCTCATTGTTTTCGCGCATTAAGCTCAGGAATACGTTTATTTGCTAATATGATGGCCGGTCATAGTTCAGTAAAGATTTTAAGTGGGTCCGCTTGGACTATGCTATGTATGAATGATCTTTTATATTTCATAGGGGATCTAGGTCCTTTATTTATAGTTCTTGCATTAACCGGTCTGGAATTAGGTGTAGCTATATTACAAGCTCATGTTTCTACGATCTCAATTTGTATTTACTTGAATGATGCTACAAATCTTCATCAACTTGATTTTTTTTTTATAATTGAACAAAAGCGAGGAGCGAAATGGGAGCAGCCTAAACCGTGAAAACGGGGTTTTGGGAGAGCAATACAAGCGTCGTGCTGCTAGGCGAAGCGGTGGAGTGCTGCACCCTAGATGGCGAAAGTCCAGTAGCCGAAAGCATCACTAGCTTACGCTCTGACCCGAGTAGCATGGGGCACGTGGAATCCCGTGTGAGACCACCTTGCAAGGCTAAATACTCCTGGGTGACCGATAGCGAAGTAGTACCGTGAGGGAAGGGTGAAAATCAGCCCCATCGGGGAGTGAAATAGAACATGAAACCGTAAGCTCCCAAGCAGTGGGAGGAGCCCGGGGCAGCTACTACCCATCCCTGCTTCGCACTTTCCAGTGACTACGTACCTGTACCTGTCTTTCGGACCAGGGAAAGTTGCTTCCTGCTTAGAGAGGGTGTCCTGGCTCTATTATTCATATTCTGTACATAAAGATAGGCATGGGCCCTAATGAAAATCAAATAACTGAATACTGTCTCACCCACTGGCTGCCCCGTAACCCGTCTTTCAAAGAAACTGGCCTGACAGCAAAACAAAGGCAACCCAACTATCTGCAAGGGAACCCGCTGAATGACTGCGAACTCTAACTTCAACCAGATATTCATCCTTAATACTTGCTCTAACGGACTCCTACCTGAAAAAGTAAGGTATAAGAAATGAATTCCTCCTCAATAGGTCGAGTCATTTCAATATACACGTTGCCCCTTACTCAGTATCGTATCTTTCTCTCCTCCATTTCTGATTTTCCTATATAGGTTTTTTTATATTGAACCTCGTATGGTCTCGCCCTACCTCCACCTATCGGTCGAGCAAACTATCCCTCGGACTAATAAAGCATCGAACCTCTCGTTGTCTTGTCACTTGAGTAGCTCCGCACCTTTGGTTAGGAAAAAGGGGTTGATAACGCCGTGATAACTTCCCTTTGGTATGGCACCTTGAAACTTGACTTTCTCTTTCATTGGGAAAACGGGATGGTTTTTCTGCCTGGCGAGCAAGTTGAAATAGACATACAAACCTCTCGCCTCTCTCGCTACTAGGCTCCATTGTTCGCGGAAAGTATGGAGCTCTAAGGGTCTCGAGATTCTATACTTCTAGGAATCGGGACTGCTGCTGTTCGGGTTCGGAAGGAAATAGAGTAATGAGTATAGAGTCAAGGGTCCGGAGAGATAGATATGTAAAAAGCAGGTAAGGTGGCAATGAGGAAAGGAAGGACAGCACCTGGAACTAGATCAATACAATGCTGGTCAGCCTAAGACCGTAAAGGCCCAGTTCCAGTATTGAAGGAAGCATTGCATAGAAAGCATTTTTGTATAAGGTTCCCACAAAAAATAGATAAGGGATCTTGCCCTATAACCTAGTGAAGAGGGAAGATCAGATCCAATATGTCAATAGTCTTTTTTAACTCCTAAATCTATTTCAAATACCCTGGAAGCAGCAAAGAAAGCAGCAAGTGAAGAGATAAGGCCTCTAAAGGGAGTGAAAGGGAGTGAGTGCCCCTCGTGCTCCCTCTCTCTTTATTCTCGCCCGGCCCTACCCTGTGTGGCAATCCCCCAAAAAAGTTTTTCTAGCCAGTTAATAGAAAAAGAGGTTCGAATTCCCCTTTGCTTTGTAAACTATGATAATGACTGAGGCTATTGTAATAGTCATTACCATGAGTTGAATGGCCAGGTTGAGCCCCTCATTCGGGTGACCTCAGCAGGAGAGGAGCCTTTGGTTTTTTCATCTATAACGGATGAGATAAACAAAGAAAGAATCAATGTCGACACAGAGGATACGACCTCGAGTCAGGAGCTGAGAAAGCTTTAAAAACGGGAAGGATAAGATCATAATGTGAAGGGTTCAGGAAGCGCTAAGCGCACTACACTAATTAATATAAGAAAGGGAAGGCTTTACGAGATGAGATCAGAAAGGCCATCTATCCATCTATTCGAGTAAGGCTCTTCTGTTGTTCGCTTTGCTCCTGGCGTTTATTTGTTACGTATACTGTCTACTGCATTAGGGTTAGCAAGCTGAGTACGCTATGCTGGCTGAGCTGTTTTCGTGCGCTACGCTAGGGTCGGACTATTCCACAAGACCTCATGCCAATGCCCAGCATATGTCAGGCACACCGTTTCAGAGATCCAACCCTGTAATGAAAGGAAGCGAAGCAAGCTTTCCGCCTTTTGTCCCGGCTCGAGGCTCGGTATTGATAGTAGTATCAGTCTTTCCATGTCCTGTGTATGAGAGTAATGGTTGAGAGTCTCAGGAAAAACCTGGGTTATTTCTTTTGGTACCGGGCACAGCAGAATGAGGCTCAGCGAACGGATAAACTAGAGCCCCTACTTTCCTTGCTAAACCAGAGTAGCTTGTCCATAAAAGCCCAGTTTACCAGGTGGAGCTACAAATGGGTTTTTGGAAAGGGTGCGTTCACGTCAGTTTATAAGATTTGAATTATTTAGTTCGTTCCTTCTACTTTTGTCGAGATTGGGTTGGACTGAAGTTCTAACAAAGAATCAGGATTCGATCCAGTTGGTTTCCAGCCGCAGGTGTCCTGGTCCTGGACCTACGGCTACCTTGTTACGAATGGCTGACAGCGGGTGGACTCCCAATGCAGGCTCAGTTCCGGAACCAGTAGCGGGCTTAAAAAAGAACGATATAAAGCTCTGACAAAGCCATGAATCGGAAATCTTGAAGATATTTATATTATTAGAATATATCCTTATTTTTAATTAAAAGGTTTTTTTAAAGAAAAAAAAGAGACTAGTTGGCAAGATAAGATTCTAAATACTATTAATGGGAACAGAAAGTGCGATTCTTTGATTCTGGTATATGATTGATCTATCGTGAGAGTTCCTTAACTGAGGATTATCCGGGGAAAGGTAGTTTAATTGACGTTAGTCTTTGACCCGTGAGTTAGCTTTCTGTGGTTAAGGCTTCAAAGCTGTGTTCTGTAGATTGGTTGCTTTCTCAGAGTGGGGACAGTGTTTTCTACGATAGATAAGTAGAGAAGTCTTGGTTAATTTAGAACTTCGGTAAGAAGAGAGGTTCAAGTCTTTAAGCTATTGGCTGGAAGAGAGTTGCTGACCTGAACGCTTTGGCTCTTTTGGGCGGAGTAAGAATCTTTCTTTATGAACAGGCGCGGCTACCGATGGTATCCATTCAGCCTTTGATTTGCTCTCTGTCGGTGGAGGTAGAATGACTTACACGTCAATTGTGAACCCGCCCCCTGAACTACCGAAGATAGAGTGCACAACTCGATCTAAGATATATATACATATCTAAGGAATGATTCTTGGGCATAAGTCATGCGTCTAGTCTCTGGGAGGGTAGTACCTTGTAACTGCAGGCCTCGATCCTAAGTCAGATAAGAATGTCGGTGTAAAGTTGATAGCATAATCTGCTAAGCAGCGGATTTTCTATCCTCAGAGGTTCCGGTCACGCTAGTCTAGAACATCTTCCGAACGTTGGCTGCTCTCTGGACTCCTTTGAGTTGCATCGAAGAGAGTCTCTTCTCAGCAAGTTCCTGTCAAAGGGAATCATTATTCGTAAGTTACCGTGGCTAAAGTAGCCTAATCAAATCAAAAAGGGATATCAAAAAGGTCTATCTCCCTCCATCCCAGATCTATAGGAAGAGGGCTGACATCAAGACCATTAATCGAAGGAGTAGGGATGAGAATCTCACATGGTGCACCTCTCTCTGTCCAACTCCTTACGCACGCTATTCACGTAGCTGACCTCTTGCATGATTCTTTCACTGATGTATTCAATCAAGAAAGATACGTCGTAATAAGATCAGGTTACATAATGGGTCTGTGAGGGAACATCAAGAAAGAGGATCAGACCAGGCTCCATTTCTACCAGTCCTTCTGCCTTTCTGTCCGTCATGTAATAATCAGAGTTTCCATTGAGGTTTTTCTTCCTCTTTCTTTCCAGGTACCTTCTAGCCATTGGTAGTTCTCCGCCATCTAGATCTATAGAGTGGCCAGTGTCCTGGCAAATCACAAGTCAGTTTAATAATAATAAAGAGAGTTAGATCCATTAAGATAGTTAGCAGGATAGTCAAGAGCAGGTTTACCAGGCAGCAGCAGTCAGTCTTTCTTTTTCTTAGAGCTAGTACGAATTCAGTTGATTTCATTCGGCCTTCACCAAGGATCTTTTTTCAGTAGCTGATTCTCTCAGGTAGGGCCATCCATCAGAAAGGATAAAGTAAACAAGTAAGGGAGTCTGAAGACCTTGTTACAGCCAATCCTAATCTTTGTGAGCCATTTCCCTTCCCGCCTTTGCTTTG
>JAOSBM010160023.1:0-11405 GCA_027568955.1 Erythroxylum tenue | reverse complement strand
TCTTCCAAACAATCTTTCACTACATTACATTATGAACCCTTCCATCCCTCCCAAACAACTTTTTACTAGATTACATTTCATTCCATTATAAAGCATTCCATTCCCTTCCCTTCCATTACATTCCATTCCATTAATTAACATCTACCCAAACAGGGCCTTAAAGTTTAAGCACAAACCACAGTCTCCACGTTCCCGTTATAAGTATTCTTCATCTTCTAATGATTGAATCTGGGTCAATGTCTGAAGTCCGGACAGCTTCTGCCTCCTGTTACAATCCGCATTCGCTACAGTACGCATTCATCTCATCCTGCATGTGGTCGTGGTTTCATGATTCTCCAATCTCCGTTGTTTGTTTACTGGCCTGGTAGAGGAATCCCGCTGGTTGTTGTTTGTTTGTTTGTTGGACTGGGGGAGAATCTCGGGAGAAAGAGCGCCAATTAATGTGCTGCGCTGGTGACCCTGCTCTATTTTGGCCGAAGAAGATGAATCGTTCTTCACGGTTCGTAAAAAGCCGACCGATTTGTTAGTTTTTATTCATAACAGTTAAAAATAAAAATTGAACAAAAAATTATGTTAATTCTGCTTAATCTAATAAAATCGGCTAGTCCAAATTTTAAAAACATTGTTAAAAAGTGTATCAATATCAATTACTCTATAATAATGTATAATGAATAAAACATGAAAATTTTAAGGATCTTCTAATCATAAATATGATATAAAGAAAATATTATACCAATAAGATAAACTTTCTACGCACTTAGACTAAAACATAAAAATTTTCATTTTTCTAATTATGGAGATGAAAAAATATTTATAAATATAAAAATCCAAAAGGTGCTAAAAATTATAAATATAATTGTTAATTACAATATATAATTTTGAAAATAAAAACATCTTGCATTGTGAAGTTAAAAGTCCTATTTAAAATAGCTCAATACATTTCGCTTTTAGAACTAGAGAAGATAATATTGCATTTATTATAAATAGGTGTTAACTTTTATATTTTTTATGTTTTTTTAAGACATTAAAGGTAAAATGTATTAAAAATAAGGAAATTATGTTATAGTTTGTCAACCAAGAGAAACATGTAGCATATATAAGTTTCATGTATAGATAGTCTATAAAGAAAAAAACCAAACCAATGTAATAAGGATATTAGCCCTAGCTAATAACCTTGCTATTCATTAGAGAAATGGCTCACACAGCTAGTTTAACTAACCAAATCATCCCTTTGCAATCTTAGAGAGGTGGTAATCACACTCAAGTGCTTTTATCCTAAGTTCATTAATTAGCTTCCTTGTTTTTGTAATATGCAATCAACTCATTAAGGAAGACTTTAATTCCTTCTTATAAATTGAACATAAGAAATGTGTGTAAAATTTACATAGATCTACTCTCTAAGAGTTTGGATAATAATGTGACAAGCTTTCGTTCCTGCACTGAATTCTTCTAAAAAAATATGCATATTCATCTATTTCCAAAGATAATGGATTGTGCTACTCAGTACAATTTTTAAGATGATCCAATCACCATCGCTTTTCCTTTTAGATTTATAGCACTAATTATTGAGGTCTTTCCATTTTACTGTAGGGAAAACTTTGATACACATTCCCTTAATGATATTCCAAATTGAGAAAGAATAATCACACTAAAAGAATAAGTGCTTAATAGTTTTATTGTCCTATTTGCATAGAACATGTGTCAAATAGATTAGGATATCTTTTTAATCTATCAAGTGTATTCAATCCTCCTTTGAGGGCAACCCATATAGTAAAAGAAGATCCCAAAAAGCTTGATGAAACCATACCAATGAGTGCTAAGTTAGTTAAGGTGATTGTCGCATAAACATCATTCTACAATATTCACTTAAGAATATACAAATATTTTTTTCTTCTTCATCTGACTTGATCCTCCAAGTTAGGATTGAGTAAGAGCTTCAGTGTACTTAAGAGTGGTGAATTATTTATAGGTTCTCATGTGTAGTTAGATCTTAGGCATTATCATCAATAATATGTCCAAGATGGAATAGCTTAGGAACTTCTTATAATGTTCCATGAGAGGACTAGTTATCAAATTAGGATGATGTTAAGTGTCCATTACCAATTTTGCTACTAAGGAACTCTATACTATATTCTTATTTAAGTTTTGTTTAGGACGTGTTGTATTTCACTTTTGACTCATCATAAGCTTTTACTTCTTATGTAAAAAGCATGGATTCACTTCATCTATAGGGAGTTTTCCTCAATAAGCTTTCTCCAAGCTCTTTTAAGAATTTGTACTTAGTTGGCAATTTTGATAGGTTGGGTACCAAGTCCTCCAACTTGTTTAGACATGCAAAGTTCTCTTCAACTTACCTTGGCTTGTGTTTAATTAATGAGATTATTGGACCAAATTAGGTTTCTTAGAATTTGCTCTATTGCCTTCCTGATATTTGTAAGGAGCCATAAATGTGATGAACAATACATGTTCAAGTTGTTTAGTATAGATTGGAGCATGTTGAATTCTTCACATTGTTAACAGGCCCTGTTACATTAGTTGTTAATCCTTGATTTGATTCTTTCAAGAAGAGGCTTGAAGTTTGTATAAGTTAGTTTATTTAGGATAATTGATATCCTAAGGTAAGTACTAGGAAATTTGACAAGTTTAATAATAATGAATTAAGCTAGACAAGTTCCTATATCATTAACACTAATGAGAGACAAAGAGTTGGCTCTTTTCTTTATTTATGGTGAAACCTGAGAGAAGTTTGTAAGTATTAAAATCGTGAGAGCTCCATCTGATTTAGGATTAGCCTTAGTTAAAAGATTCAAGTCATTTGCAAAGGAAAACTTAATTAAATTTAATCGTTTCCACTGATTAAAATCCCATAGGAGAAAGTTATAATGCATTGGGTAATCTAATCAGTAAAAGTAACATGAAATCAAAAACCTCCATGGTGTTTTGTATAAACCTCAATTAAGTGAATCAAATGCTTTTTGGAATTCTACTTTGATAGCAAATATTTTCTTAATTATTTTTTATTATAGTTCTTAAGTAGTTTTTGTACTATCAAGATATTATCCTATTAAGCTACCTTTAATGAAAGTACCTAGAGAGTTATTAGCAATTTTAGTCAGCACTATCTTCAATCTATTTTTTCCTATTATAGTTATTGATTAGTTCTTGTACTATTAAGATATTTACCTATTGACTGGCCTTTAATGAAAGTACCTTGAGAGTTATTAGCAATTTTAGTGAGCACCATCTTCAGTTTACTTTCCATAATCTTGACAATGACCTTTTATAGATTGTTATATAGGTCTAAATTCAAGCATAGAGTTAGGGGAAATTACCTTAAAGATTAGATAAATGAAGATTTTATTGAATTTCTTTAGCATTCTTCCCTTGATAAAGAACTCCATGATTGCTTTAGTCGTAATAAGTCTTGTCTAAATTTATGCTTTATGATATAAGAAGGTATTTAGACCATCAAGTGCTAGTGCCTTATTTGGGTGAGAAGAAAACATAATTTCCTTTATTTCACAAACATTAAAGGCCTAGCTAAAAGTTCATCATCTTCAGAAGAAATTTCCTGGTTGACTATGGATTTCATTATTTCAACGTATAAGACAACTTTGTTGACTTACCAATCGAGTTAATGAAGAAAGAATGAGCTTTATCATAGAGTTCATAATTTGCAGTCATTAAGAAACCTTGATCATTCCTCAAGGCACTAATCTTGCTAGTATTTTCCAAGAAAGTAAGGAATTATATAAGAAATTTATGTTTTTATCACCATGCTTTATCCATAAGATCATAAATCTCTGCCTTATGAGTGAATGGTTCTTCTAATTGCTTGGTTATATTGGTATAAACCTTATTTCTCCTTCACAATAAGGTTTAGTTCTGGGGATTATTATAAAGATTGTTCTAGATTCTTTCAAGTTATTACCTTATTTCTAGTATTGTCATTTGAGTATCAATACATCTCAGTCTGTTAAGTTACTTGAGCTTATTCTTCACTGGTTGCAGTTTTCTTAGACATATGAACACTTTATTCCCTTATATTTCCAAATTGATCCCCCTAGTGATTACATCATTGAAGCCTTCCACATGGATAAGATGATTGTTAAATTTGAATGGAAATAGCCTTTTTTTTTATAATTGAAAGTATAGCACAAGTATAGGAGTGTGATTTGATAATAGTTGATTATTAAAACAAAGTTGCTCTCTAGAAACTTTAACAACCATTTGGCATTCACCAAAGCCCCTTTCTAACTTATTCCTTAAATACCAATTCTCTTTTTTATTGTTATTCTAAATGAATTAATTTATATCCATTCTAAGGTTAGTGATTTGTATTTGGTTTATGTGATTACTGAGTCCATTTGTGTTGATCATTAACCTTAATTCTCTTCAACTTTAGATAAATTTTATATACAGTTGAAATACCATATAATAATTTGTGGATCATTCATGTTGTTACCGATCTCCTTAAACTTGCCCCATAAAGAAGCTCGTTCAAAGTTTTGATTAAAAGAATAGAAAAGGGAGATATAGAAATCAATGTTGTAGATTTACCAAAAAAAAATTCAATGTTGTATTGTTTCATATAAATATGCAAGTGTATTAAACAACGAAGGTAGTAGCATCCAATTCTCTTAGATCATAAGATATAAGAAATATACCATTATGGTGATGAAAGAGATTGGTGATTATTGACTAATTATTTTTAAGAAAGCCCATATGTTTATTCTCCTTAATTTTAGTTTCTTAAAACCCTAAAAGAAAGTAGTATCATAGATGTAATCAATTACAATTTTTTTGTTCATCCAAAATTAAGATGAACATTTGGAAGAGGAGGCTGAATGTTTCTTATTCCTTTTAATTTTTCCTCTTAGTTGCTAATTAGAAGCTTACGTTGAATCATTTCCTCTAGGCCTTATTTTGGAATGATTTTAATAGAATTCATAGGGGTACTCAAAGGTTCCTAAATTATGGCTTGTGTTCCTCCTATTATCGAGTGTTATATTATGATACATATGAATTTCCTTTTAGGTTATAAGCTTATTAAATGGCAGTCCCATTATAGGAGGTTCCATCACTTCCTTTTGAGGATCCAGCTTCTTACATAGGAGGGAACCACTTAGTTTAGGAGGACTTCTGCTATAACGTTATCATTCTCCATTCTAGTCATCTAAGTCGATTCTCATATTCTTCTTCTATCCCCTCATAAATAGTTGTATTGATGTTCTTAGCATAATCCTTCTTTGCAAGTTCCAAGTAATATCCTACTTGAAACCTTTTATCTTTAACTCTTTAAGCTTATGCTTGTTGTGCCTTATCAGGTTTCCATTTATAGGCAACTTATACACTATCTTCAAACAACTTGCCTTCTTCATCAAATCTAATAATAGGGGTTGATTTAAGAGGTTCTTAATTAATATCAACCAATACATAAACCCAAGTAAAACTTACCTTTTTTATAGTAGCAATAGGCTCATCAAGATATATGGGTTCCCAATACAGCTAACCAAATGGCTTAAACCATTTACAATTCAATACTCAAATAGTATGTGGTGATAATTTAACTAGATAGCAAGTTACTTCTGCTTGAAATTAAGGATCTTATTACTAGGTTTCCACTTTTTAAGGAAGAGAGGCTTGAAATGGAAGTGTTATAGACCTGATTCAAGTATTTTTTGAGTTTAATTTAGGGATCCAAATTTAAACAAGAAGAGGTTCTCATCATTAAGCAAAACTTTTAAAAGACTTAGGTGTTCCACTGCATATTATCCTATAAGCTCAAGGTAAGGAATGTTGGCCTCTTATCCATAAAGAAGCCAATCAATATGGCATCCCCCTCCAGAGTTTCTTCTTATAGTGTCTCAATATCTAATACAACAATTGTTTTTCCCTCATGTGAATTTGGGGCAGTAATGCAACTTTAGTAATTATGTGGAATCCCATATAGCTTGCTTCTAAGTTTTTTTTTCCTTGGAAATAACCTCCTAAGGCCCTATAGTAGAAGAAGCTTTAAGATCCTCTCTAATGACCCCTTATGGTTGAGAGGACACCTTAGAAACAATGTCATTCAGTGAAGGTCTAAGGGCCAGAGGAGGAAATTGCTCACGTGTTTGAAAGGGGAAGGCTACTGAATTTACATGGAAAAGGAGAAAATACAACAAAAAAGTAGGAGGTAGTGAGGAATGCCAAAAAAGGAAATCAGGAAAAGGATCAAAGTTGGAGAGGATCAAAGTGCCACTAAAAAAGGAAATTAAGGGGGAAAATGGATGAAGGGTGGAGGGGATCAAAAACACTAACAAACTTCTGTAACTAAAATAACACAAGGACAAGATGAAAACAAACATAAGGAACAAAGAAGTGGAAATTATAGGAGGATTAAGGAATAATGGAAGGGTTGGAAAGAACAAAGAATGACAGTAAGAGTATAGACATGGAGTGAGTTGCTCAATGGAGAGGGGTGAATTTTAGGAGAGACTCACTATATCTAGAAGTGCATCAAGAGCAAGTAAGTTCAGCAGTGTGTTTAGGCTTATTCCATACACCTCATGCAGATTATAGAGAGAAACGATATTTTTATATCATACTTTAATTTTTTTAAAAATATGTTTATTTGTAATAAATAATAATATTTTATTATAATACACCATATATGTATGTTTGAGATAATAATACATTAATAATTTTTTAAAAAGTTAAAGAATGCATTAACTTAAAAAAAAAGAATTATAAAGTTTGAGTTAGGGAGCTCATCTTACAATTAACAACCAAAACTAGAGAGACTTCCTTAGTTTATTAAAATCCATCCTAATACTAATTGTAAACTATTATATAAATGACTGCTAAATGGCCAAGTTAGTCAATCCTTAAGCTGGTGTAACTCTAATTCATCATGTGGTCAAGGTACCTCACTTTATTACTAAGCTAAGGACTAATTTTGTAGTGTGACATTATGAAAATTGAGAATAGGGAGATGAGCTAAAATTTGTTCTCATATTAACTTAAGCAATTCAACTTTAAGGAATTGAAGTTGAATTGTTTTCCCCTAAAATATGACTAGGTTCCTTTCTTTCCACACACTATCTATGGTTATGGTCAAAGCTATCTTGAACATTAGGAATTCGTCTGACTTGAAACTTTGCTTGAGTGATTACCATTAGATTATTTTATGCCAAATTATTAAGGAGGCTAAGAGACTATAAAATCCTTAAATCAAAAACCATATAGTCGAGGTTAATGGATATTGAAAGAAGAGGTGTTCTATATAGTCTTAGATGTTCCAACAGAAAATATAACGTTGGAAATGTTAAAGAATCTAGATAACCTATCTATTATACTGAGCTTCCCTTTAATTTCCAACTAAAAGATAAATGAAGCTTTTGTCAAATTTAGTGGCACCATTATATTCTATCCTATCCAACTTTAGGGAGAGCAGCCTTTAAAAGCCTCTTACAAAAGGCCTTATTAAATAACCGTGAGGGATGTTTCTTTTAGTAAATGGTATCCTCTCTATCAAGTGATAAATGAATGTTTAAGAGATGAGTAACTAGGGAGCAATTTGGCAACTTTCATAAAGCTCATAATATGTTTATCCCTTCCTTTATAGTTTTTTGTTATGTATAGTATGCCTCAAGGATATTAGCCCTTGTATCTTGCTCAAGGGACTATATTGTAGCCAATTATCATGCCAAAAAGTGTGAAGAACATCCATCTCCTAGTACATATTAAAAAGTCAACCTTTCCACCTCTATTAGTTTAAGAATTTGTATTATGGTCTATGATGAATTGCACCTTGGTTCAATAAACTAGAAGCTGGAATTATTTGTACCCTGTTAACCTAAAGGGCATGTTTATTTGTGATTAGCCTACATATCTATTTAATCAAAAGAACTTTATTGGTAGTTTTTATAGGCATGATGCCTGGACCCCCTTCATCTATTAACAAACAAAATTCCTTCACTTTACCTTAGATAAAGTAAGTCTATTTGAGTCTCCAAACCATATAATTTCATTAAATCCTCTCTATATCTTTGATGGTGTTTAAGGGAAGGAAGATTTGATATGACTAATATATATCCAAGCTATTTAGGACTAAGTTTATAAGTTGGAGTCTCCCTATTAGAATAAGACTTTTATTGCACCACACTAGCATGAAATCCTTCACTTTATTTTGTCAATTAGTATATTGAAATCCAAGGCATATGGTCTCATAGTAGGGATAGGAATACTAAGGTATAAAATAAGAGGATCCATTAGTTTTAAAGATATGAGGATACTTAACCAGCTAGTCAAGTGATGAGCACTCTTTGGGACAATCATCTAACTCTTCTTCTTATTTATGTAAAGGCTAGACATTAGCTTATTAAACATGAGAATGTCGACAGAAGAAGGATCAGCTTTAGAGAATAGAGTTAAGTCATTTGAAAATATATAAGTGGATATCCCCAGTCTTTAACATTTATAATAAAATTTGAAAGAATGATCCTGACTTATCACACCCTTTATGAACCTTATAAGGAATTCCATACTATGCATGGAAAGATAATGAGACAAAGGTTCCACTTTTATTAAATACATAATAGGCTTGATGACTCTAGTGGGTTCACCATTCACCATAATGCAATATAAACCACTATTACACATTGTTCAATCTAGTCCACAAATAGGTCAAAAAATCAAAAAACTTTAAGAGTTTGTAAAATAATAAGTCAATCAATTGAGTCAAATGCCTTACGAAAATCTATTCTTATGGCATAATTCTCCCTCGAGTTTTTTCCTATTGTAATACTTGAAAAGTTCTTAAGTGAGTATAATGTTGTCACTAATACTCCTCCCCTTATTGAAGGCACCTTGGTATTGATTAATAATAGATGTGAGTGAATCTTTGAGCCTGCTAATTAAGAGCTTAGAAATAAAGTTAAATACAATATTGCAGTAAGAAATAGGTCTAAAGTCCTTGACAGTGTTAGGAGTTGCACCTTAGGGATAAGGCATATAAGGGTTTTGTTAATCTCTCTTAACATTCTAGGATAAGATATTAATAAATATGAATGCTTTGGTATATCTAAATTTACTTTCACACATAATACATTAAGAATCAAGAATTAAGAAAATTTTAAATTTATGTGAAGTAAATATATAACTATAATATTTTATATATTTAATGAATTTTTTTTAAAATCGTTAAATTTTATTAATAATTAATCATCTTTGACATTTTAAATTGATTTTAATTTTATAATTAGATATTTCTAATTTTAAAACTAATATTATATATTTTAAAATTAAAATTACTTTATTAGAATATGTAACATGTCAAATTTTGGTAAAAATAGCTCTCTTTTATATTACATATGTATATATTATCATATTTTTCAAAGGAAAAGATTTGTGGCTCAATTATGTGAGGAATTTTAATTTATAAAAATATAATGGATTAGAAACTTTAAAGATCATACTTAAAAATATTATTTTGTTTTAGTAAGGTAACAAATCTTCACTTTATATGTTAAGAATGAACTCACATCATCAACTTATATTACATTTCTTTACATTGCGTACTAAAATCATTTTTTATATTAAGAAATAAAAATATGTATTATTTCTAATAGTTAGATAATAGTTAAAGAAAAAAATTGGAAGGTATAAAACAATAAGAATTTAAAGATAAAATAGAGAGAGAATCTCTAAGTAAAAATAGGAAGTTTCACTACTCTCATGACTTGTTTCTTGCTTCTCCTCCTCCTCTGGAATTTTTCTAAGCTCTTA
Organism: Erythroxylum tenue; assembly: GCA_027568955.1. Classification (NCBI taxonomy): domain Eukaryota; kingdom Viridiplantae; phylum Streptophyta; class Magnoliopsida; order Malpighiales; family Erythroxylaceae; genus Erythroxylum; species Erythroxylum tenue. Next base: position 1,634 of record JAOSBM010160023.1, on the reverse strand, counting down.
TCCCATAGCTTTCTTAAATCTTAGTTGCTTCCTACTGTTCTTCTCAGTTCCCTTTCCTTTGTTTTTCCTTAGCTCATCCCATCTTCTTTCTCATCTTTCCTTCATTTAGTTTTTAGCTTGCTTTTCCTTGTGTTTGTTCTTCTTGACAACTTGTTCCTTTAAAACCTGATGGTTGGTTCCCTTCTTTTGGCTTTCTTCCTGTGTATCTTAAGCTAACTTTACTTGTTTTTGGTTGTTGCTCCCTTTTTTACTGTTTATAGTAATGCTATTTTAGAAACCATAACTCTTCCTTTGAATTCCCTTAGCACATCACTCCTCTCCACTTAGCATGGAGAACGAAGGTTCTCTTAATCCTATTACCACTTATGTTCCACCCAATTATCTAGTCACTAACCCTTCTCAACTCGTTCCAAGAAATAGGTCCTTAGTGACTCGTCCCCTACAGCTTGCTTCAACTTTTGTCCCCCTTTTCTGGATGTAGGTCAATGTATTGTTGCTCTTCCTCTTGAGGTATTTAGTGAAGGAACTTCTAAATGGCACTCCATACTAATATGTTTCTTTCTTTGAAGAAGACCAACTTCTCCAACACTTAATATATGTGCTTATAAACATGATAGAGTTCTCGTTTAGAGGATATTTTGCTTACTAAGGATAACTTGTTCCTCCTTAAATTTAGCTCTCCATTCAATGCTCAAAAGATACTAGAAAATGGTCCTTAGAATTTTAATAACATGCAAAAAAAATTAAGAAGTGGAGGCCTAGTAGGTAGCATCTCAGTTCCAGCGGGAAGGGTAATATAGTAAATATGGGTGTTCAGTGAGAGCTTAGAAATGTAATTGCATGTTCATGCATTTTGTGACATACATATATTGTGAATACTGAATTTGTTGCACATGAAAATATTGTACATGCATTCATTGACAGTCTGGGTATAATTGGTAATAAATGTGATTGCTTTGAGAATTGTGGTTTATTGGTATTGAAAAGTTATTTGAAGAGCGAAATTAGTGATTTAGTAATTTTGGAGAATTTTAGAAAATTTTTTTGAAATTTTTCGGGGTAAATTCGGGACTAGAAAAAATGCCAAGTGGCAGACCAATTGATAACTGGTAGTAGAATTTATTGTCAAATATTGGAATTTTAGATATATGGCTATAGGATTAATTGTTAAGAGTCTTTTATTGAAACTTGGGCTTGGAATTGATTAATTGAGAAGGAAATGCTTGAAGCTTGACATGTGGCATCTTATTGGCCATGTATTATATTTAAATACCCTAAGTTACACAAATTGAAACTCACTCCTTGCTCTCACGACACTCACTTGTCAAAGGCTCTTGGAGTTGTGTTTTGGGTGTTTTCCTTCTCTTCTTTCGTGGCCTTCTCTCCCTCCTCTTCATGTGTTGTGATCTTCTCCAATTTTAGCCTAGTTTTCATCTCTTCTTAGTTCCTTTCATCTTGCTTTTTCTTGCTTACCCTAAAAACCTAGCTTGACCTCTCTCTCAAGATGAAGAACATGGGATGCATGGGAATTAGGGTTTACTGATATCTTGAAGAAAACAAAGTTTGATCAAGTAAGTTTTGTGTTATATGTTATGGATATGGTAAAATTGAAGCTAGCATGATGAGAATGTGAT
>JAOSBM010159986.1:0-11409 GCA_027568955.1 Erythroxylum tenue | reverse complement strand
ATGTTGTATCATTTGTTCGCTTTGCTTTTGTCTTATGCCTTTCGGTTCGATTTGCTTTGCTTCCGCTATTGGTTTCCTTTGATCCTTTGTATCGTTTTGGTTTTAGTAGTTGGGTTTTGGTAACGGAGTCCAACGTCTGTTGGTATCAGAGCAAAAGGGGGGAATGCTCTGGTTTGGTTCGGTTTGGTTTTGTGTTCGATCGTTGGATTCCGGAACCGGGGCCCAACAAACTGCATGGTGCTTGTTTTTTCTCCAAACTAGATTTGAGAGCCGGATATCATCAGGTGAGAATGCACCCTTTGGATGTTCATAAAATTGCTTTTCGAACACACTATGACCATTTTGAATTCCTTATTATGCCATTTGGATTGACAAATGCCCCATCTACATTTCAATCCTTGATGAACAAGATTTTTCAACCCTACCTCCGACACTTTGTTTTGGTATTTTTTGATGATATACTCATCTACTCCGCAACTTGGTTGGAACACTTGCAACATCTAGAGTTGGTTTTTACTTTGCTTATGGAGAAACAACTTTTTATTAAATTCTCTAAGTGTGAATTTGGCGCTCAGAAGATAGAGTACTTGGGGCATGTTATTGGTCCCACAAGAGTGTCCATGGATGCTAAGAAGATTGAGAGCATTGTTAACTAGCCTTTGCCTAAGTCCCTCAAGGATTTGAGAGGGTTTTTGGGGATTACTGGTTATTATAGAAGATTCATTCAGGGTTATGGTGTACTCGCTTTACCTTTAACTGCCCACTTGAAGAAAAATGCTTTTTCTTGGATTGATGAAGCCACTGTTGCTTGGAATGCTTTGAAAGCCGCCATCACTTCTGCTCCTGTCCTTTCTCTTCCCGATTTCACTGCAACATTTGTAGTTGAATCTGATGCATTTGCTACCAGGATTGGTGCCATTCTCACTCAACATCGTAAACCAATTGCCTTCTTTAGCAAGGGTCTTTCTCCAAGACACCAAGCACTGTTAGTCTATGAAAAGGAGATGCTAGCAATCTTGACAGTAGTAAAGAAATGGAATGGCTACTTGTTGGGCAGACATTTTCATATCAAGACTGATCATGACAGTCTCAAGTTCCTGCTAGATCAGAAGACCACCACTCCTGCTCAGCAACTGTGGGTTGTTAAAATGATGGGATATGATTTTTCTTTGATATTCCGAAAAGGTAGTCAGAATATAGTTGCTAATGATTTATCTCGAATCTCTCATGCTGCATGAAATGCCATTTCGGTACTGCATACTGATTTGTTGAATATGTTGAAGTCTTCTTGGTATAATGATGAGAAGCTAGCTGCTTTAATTGAGAAACTGAAACAGGGTACTAATACTAATCTGAAGTACACCTGGGAGGTTGATCAATTGAGACGAAAAGGAAAGCTCATGGTTGGCAATGATGCTAGTTTGAAACAGCAGTTACTAGCTTATTTTCATACTTCTCCAACTGGTGGCCATTCTGGCATAGAAGCTACTATAAAAAGAATGGCTAGTATTCTTTACTGGAAGGGGCTTAAAAAGGATATTAGAGCATTCATCAGATCTTGTACTACTTGCCAAACTTGTAAGTACGAAACTACAGCATCTCCTGGACTGCTACAACCTCTGGCTATCCCTGACAAAGTGTGGTCTGAAATCTCTCTTGATTTTGTGGAAGGATTGCCTAAATCTCAGGGCAAAGACACAATACTTGTTGTTGTAGACAGATTGAGCAAGTATGCTCATTTTTTGCCATTGTCTCACCTTTTTACTGCTATATCTGTTGCTCAACTGTTCCTAGACCATATTTACAGGCTTCATGGGGCACCTACTAGCATTGTGAGTGACAGAGATAAAGTATTCATCAGCATGTTTTGGAAGGAATTGTTTAGGCTCTTGGGTACTGATCTGAAAATGTCAACCTCCTATCACCCTTAAACCGATGGCCAGACAGAGGTGGTAAATAGATGTTTGGAAACCTACCTTCGGTGCATGACTGCTTAAAGGCCTAAAGATTGGAGCAAATGGATTCCTGTAGCTGAATTCTGGTACAACACTACATATCACTCAACTTCAAAGACTACTCCTTATGAAATTGTCTATGGCCAACCTGCCCCAACACATTTGCCTTATCTAGCTGGTGATTCTCCAGTTGAGTCCGTTGACACAAGTTTACAGATGAGGGAAGCTGCTATCAACTTGCTCAAGTTTCACTTACAGAGAGCACAGCATAGAATGAAGCAGCAGGCCAATAAACACAGAACAGAGAGGAGTTTTGTTGTTGGTGATTTTGTCTACTTGAAACTGCAGCCTTATAGACAAAAATCCATTGCCAACCGATTCTGTATGAAGCTAGCAGCCAAGTATTTTGGTCCTTTTAAAATCTTGGCTAAGATTGGTCCTGTGGCTTACAAGCTGGATCTTCCACCTGCTGCTCGAATTCACCATACATTTCATGTTTCCTAGCTTAAGCTGCATGCGGGCTCTCTTCCTGTTTCTTCTTCCTTACCTATACTTGATGATGATGGCCTTATTGCAAAGGAACCAATTGCAATACTTGATCGCCGAATGGTTAAGAAGAACAGCAGAGTAGTCACTGAAGTCTTGATCCAGTGGAGCAATACATTTCCTGAGGATGCTAGTTGGGAGAATTACTATGAACTGAAGAAGCAGTTTCCTGAGTTCGATCCTTGAGGACAAGTATCTTTTCGAAGAAGGGGTATTGATATGAGTTAATTAAATATGAGGGGTATTTTAGTATTCTTCTTTATTTGGATGAGGAAGAAGTTTGTTTTTTCCTTTTCACGTGTTGATACTGTCAGAGCAATTGTGCCTATATACGGCTGAGGAATCATTGAATGAATAACAACCATTTTTCCAAAAATTATTCTCTCTCTTCCTTCTATTCTTTTTCTTAGTACAAACAGGTACTACCAAATTGTTCGAAGTTCAGATGATGAAGATGAATATGACTTGCCTTGGTGGCTCAAAATTCCATCAAAGTGTCCAAACATGAACGAATTTCCCAAGTTTAAAGGAGGTGATCCAAAAGGGTGGATTCTAAAAGCTGAAAAGTACTTTCGCTACTACCAAACACCAGACGAGATGAAGATGGACATTGCTGCCATGTATTTGGAGGGTGATGCGCTCGACTTTTTTGCCTGGCTTAACACTGAGAGAACTCTTCTTTATTAGGAGGAACTCATTAAGGTGTTACAAGAGCATTATGGTCCAGTAGAGTTTGAAAACCCAGATGAGTATTTTTGCGGCATCAAGCAAACGGAAACGATACAAGAGTATAGGCAAGACTTTGCTAAGAGGGTAGCTAGGGTTAAGAATTGGCCTGAACATTGTCTTTTAGGCATTTTCTTAATCGTTGGAGTTGGAGGAGTTAAAGGTGGACGTGCGAGTACAGAAACAACGACCAATTTACAAAGCGATGAGTTTCGCCATTGAATATGAGGCTAAAAGTCAAATTGGGCGTGGGCTTAAACCTAGTAGGTCAACCAACCCGACCCAATCTGCTTCACACATGCGATATCCAATGCATCTTCTTTGGCATAAAATTTGACAACGAGCTCATGGGATATAGAGAAACAAAGGAGGCAAGATAAGGGTCTCTGTTATCGGTGCAACAAGAAGTTTCAGCCTAGTCACCGCTGCAAGTATAGGTCACTCAAAATCATGGAAATTACCGAAGAAGAGGAGCTCATAACCAGATTGAATCTTATGCAGAAGACAAAACCGATTCAGAGATGCATGCTGAAATTTCTTTCCAAGCGTTTTTGGGCTAAACGTCGAGCGCGACTATGAAGTTGTAAGGAACGTTGAAACAGAGGGAAGTTTTAATTCTAGTTGATAGTGGCTCTACTCATAATTTCATATCTGAGTCTCTTATCTCTAAATTACAGCTACCCACTCAATCTATACCCCGCTTTGGTGTTCAGATTGGTAATGGGATTTTCATCTGTTACAGCAAAAATTTGTAAGCAGCTGCACATCCAGGTACAAGATTTAAAGATTATTGGTGACTTTTATCCTTTTGCCATTGCTGGATCATATATGGTTTTGGGTATTCAGTGGCTAGATTTTTTTAATACGGTGCAAGCTAATTGGCAGCAAATGTTTATGATTTTTTGGGTTAATGGAAAGTGGTATAAACTCAAAGGAGTTGTTCGTGATTCTTCATCTCCAACAGAGTTTAAAAGTTTAACTAAACAAGACAAGTCCAGAGATGCCTTAGCTAGCTCACTCACTGATGTACAAAGCCTCTTACAGGAATTTTCAAATTTATTTGAAAAGCCTACATTAGTCCTTCCCTTGCGCTCTCGCTCTCGCTCTCGCTCTCACTCTCATGCTATTGTGTTTCATCCCAATATACAACCTCCCAACATTTGACCTTATAGGTACCCTTATTATCAAAAGGACGAGATTGAGAAACAAGTGGCTGACTTGCTGTCCAAAGGCTTTATAGGGCCAAGTTCGAGTTCGTTTGCAAGTTCGGTGCTCTTAGTAAAGACAAAAGATGGTTTATGGCAAATGTGCGTTGACTACAGGGAGCTCAATCACATTATAGTGCCCGATAAGTATCCTACACCTAATGTGGATGAGTTACTTGATGAGTTGAATGGTATTGTTTATTTTTCAAAGATTGATCTCCGCTCTAGTTATCATCAAAATCGAGTGTAACCTGAAGATGTTCACAAAAAAGATGCCCTTTGGCCTCTTTAATGCACCCTCGACCTTTCAAGGGATAATGAATGACCTTTTCGTTCTTATTTAAAGCATTTTGTTTTAGTTTTCTTTGATGATATTCTTATCTATGGTCCCTCTCTTCATCTTCATAAATTTAACTTAGAGTTGGCTTTTAAATTACTACGTACTTGTACATTTTTTTGCAAATGCAAAAAAAGTGCATTTGCTCTACAATAAGTGAATATTTTGGGACATATAGTATCTAATGAAAGAATGGGTGTTGATTATGAGAAAATTGATGTTGTGAAACAATGGCCCCCATAACTATTAAGGAGCTCTGAGGATTTCCTGGTCTCACAGGGTACTATTGGAGATATATACAGAATTATGGTGTTATTGCCAAGCCACTCAATGATATCATTAAGAAATATGCCTTTTGATGGAATGATCGTGTTGAAGTTACCTTCCAGAAGCTTAAAGAAGTACTAACTATGGTATCAGTTCTAAAGTTACCTAATTTTTCTTTATCCTTTACTATTGAATGTGATGCCTCTATGGAAGGGGTTGGTGTTGTATTGATGCAACAGAATCATCCTATAGCTTATTTCAGCAAAGGATTCTCTAATTGCAACCGATACAAGTCAACCTATGAATGGGAATTGTTGGCTTTGTTTCTTGTTGTCCAAAAGTGGAAACAATAGTTACTTGGCAGGCATTTTTATGTTACGACTGATCACAGCAGCCTTAAACACTTGCATGAGCAACATATTTCTACAGACTCTTAGCAGCGACTTATTTTCAAATTGCTACCTTTTAATTTCACTATATTATACAAGGCCGGGAAGGACAATGCTGCAGCTGATGCATTCTCTCGAAAACCATAGTAAGTTGATTTTTTTAATTTAATTATGTCTGTGCCTTTGGATTATTTGGGTTTGTAGGAAGCTTATCAACAGGATAATTAGAAAAAGAGTCTCATAACTGACCTATAAAAAGATTCATCTTCACACTTTATTTTTCAGTGGTGAGCCAATAAACTCTTTTATAAAGGCAAATTGGTTATTCCTTCAATTTCTCACTTAAGGGCTACTTTGTTAGTTGAGGCATATAAGACTCCTACTAGTGGTTATGGAGGTTATTTGAAGACATTAAAGATGTAGCACCTCACTCTCATAGTTCATATCCCCGAACATACCGACAGTATTCTAGAACATACTCTATAAGGGTGGCATGCTAGAACAATCAAATAATCGAAACTCGTTACAAAATTTTCAAACATCACACGCATATTTAGGAAATCAATAAACAAATTTGGCCCACTTTATTCATAAACATTTTCATTGTACAAGTGTTACTACACTCAATGATCAATCTCATTTACAAACATTTCCAATTTGGAAATTCATTACAAAACAGAATTATTCAAATACCCGAGGTACAATAATTGCGGAATACATAATTTTATACAAAAATAAAGAAATAAAAATGCAAAAGCGAACTGATCTCGACCTCTATCTCTTACTCGAATGCAGTTGCAAAACTCCAATTTGTTTAACTGGAGATTTTCTCTAAGCCTGAAAAATATTGCAAATTTTGGATTGAGTTTTGCGAACTCAGTAATGGACCATCCTTGATGGCTCACTCAATCACATAACACGTCAATTCATATAATCACATAATTCATATTACTTCATCAATTCAACATGTTGAGTCACATACATTTCATATTCAATTAAATCATATTTCACATTAAAAAATCATTCAAACTATTTAAGTCATACATATCAGATGCATATGCAGTGCTCTTGAGACTCACTTTCAATTGTTACTGCTGTGACCGAGTGCCTATTTACTCGGCCACATCCCCTGTGGATACAAACTTGTTTCAGATAATGTCTCATATCTCTTGTAGATACTGGGTACATTAATAACTGAGCCAGAGGTTCTTATCACATTTTGAGCTTTAAACTCTTTTTCGGTGGCTACTCCGATCACAACAGCCTTTATTTTTGTCATGCATTCATGTAATGAAATGCATCACATTCATATATTTTCAATCAGTCATATGATTTTAGTTTCACATTCACATTCACATTTATCATTGAACCTTATTCCGGCATTCAACAAAAATGTTGAGTAATCACTTATTTCGTCAAATTAACATTCAATGAGCACTTCCAATACGTATTTTATGCATCAAACGCCTCGGACATTCAATATTCGAAATCAACACAATCACATTCGCATTATAATTCCATACAGAATTTAAACAGAACAATCAATAAAAATGAGACCATCTAGGTCGACTCACAGTACGCTTCAGATTAGCATTAGCTTCCATGATCCGAAAACGTTTGGATGCGGGCATTTTATCCTGCATATCAACATTATTCAATACACACATTGCACACACATTATTAATTGCACAATTACATAAACATTCAATTGTACACATATGTATATATGGCATGTATAATGGATGATCAATTTGACTATTTCGGGTAAGTTTCCTTAATCATGTCACTTGATCAATCAAACTTTATCATTTGTATGTGTCTAACTTATTCTTATGTTTACACCTCAAGAATACTTGGTTATTCTAATATCATAATTTAATTACTCGTCATTTCTTTTCTAGCAATATATGCTCTCATAATATCAAATTCTCATTCACCTTTGCTTAATACATATAGTTCATCTCTTTTGAATCACAACTACTATCATATGAACAACTTCATTCCCATTATACTCATGCCTTTGGTACTTTGATATCAATAATTCATTCACTAAGTTATAACATCATCAATTGATTATTCTGGCCATTCTCAGATTTTCAGGTCAATTTTGCATGGTCAATAAGACAAGGAAAATGAAGTATTTAGGTAAGACCTTCTTCTAAACAAATGTTCCTATATGTCTTTAAGTTTCTAATGAACTAAATTTCATACAATTCGGTTCAGTATTCTGCAAGTTATACACAAAATACTTTAGACCGTACTCAAACTACAACATCACTTAGTACTTAACTTCGAGCCAAATTTTAAAACTCTTAGAGATAGAATTAAAATTCAATTTCTTCATTAAATTTGTTGAAATATGTTAGTATAAATAAAAAATCATTCCATTTGGATATGTACAGATCAAGATATGGACAAAATACAGATGCATGTTCAGTGAAAACATTCCATTTAACAATTTCCAGCACACTTCATCATTTTTATCCCAAACTCATCAATCAATCATTATCAATCCTTTACTTATGAATTCAAATGGCCATGAAATTTGGAAGAGAGGAAAGACAATGTGTGAGAAATTTGTGGTCCAAATTTCAAGTCAATCGGAGGTCCGGAGAAGAAGTTATGGTCAAAATAATGAAGGGTGTCGAAAACTATCTAAAAGCATAACACCTTCACTATCACGATTGTGCACTTCCTGCTGATTCCTCACTGTTACGATTGTGCTTGACATCTCCCTTTTGTCATGATCTTCTCCAGATTTACGAAACTACATATTTTTTTCATCACTTCTTCATCTCTTTTGCTTAATCTATCATTTCTAACTTATGTCCTCATTATTTCCTCTTCATTCCTACTTCTATTTCAGCTCAACTCATTCACACAAAATTCAAAATTTATTATTGATAAAAAACATAAAAAACTGAACATATCGTTTACGCATATTCACCATATTTTCTACACCTCTTCATCTTCATTTCATCTCTAACTTATTATTTTAATTTTTCTCATTTTACGACATCACACTACTCCTTTTTCCTTAACTTTAAACTCATTTTAGTTCATCTCTAAAAAACCCAAAGAGATCCATGCATATTAACAGTAAAAATAGAGCATGAAACACCCATTTACCTATAAAATTTTTCTGTACTCTTTTTACACCATCTTTAACGATCATTCTAACTTAAATCGTCACAACAACAACTTATGAACTATTGATTATTATCATATGTGTAAAAGCAAGAGATGAACATTCCCAGGTTTTCTTACTCACATTTCAACATATACATATCACCATTTTATAACATTTAATCATTAACTATCATCATAAAAGTTGCTATTCAACAAATCATGAAGAACAATATGATACTTACTTGTATAACTTCAAGATCTTCAAAAATTCACTTAACCCTCGCTTTCTTTGGCTCATACGATCATCATCAAAGAAGGTGGAGTAGTTTAGATTCTCTTCAAGAAGAAGACACATGATATTAAAGAAACAGGTGAAAAATGATGGCAAAGTTCACAATGGTGAGAGTTGAAAGCATCGGAGAAATGAAGAAGAAGAAATGTAAAAGATGAAGATCGTGAATGAAGAGAGAAGAAGAAAGCACCAAACAAAAATGAAAGACAAAAGATAGGCTTTCAAATGAAGGAAATATCGTGGATGGGTGTGTGGCATGGCAAGTGACACATGTCACCACCTTATGGTCTTCATTGGTCTTTTAAACTACTAGTCCATTTGTTTCCCCATTTCTAATCCAATTGTCTCCTGATTTTTCATGACACTTGTCATTAAATCCCAATGTCATTTATAAAAATTTCCATTGTCATTTGACTCTTATTTCTACTACCATTTATCAATTATTTTGCCATTTGGCATTTTTCCTAGTCCAAAAGCACCCATAATTTCAGAAAATTCTCACGTTTTACAAAAAATTCTAATTCACTTCTTATACACTCCAACTCAATTTTTAAGACACATAATCCATAAATCACATTAATATCACATTAAAACAATCATTTATACTTGGAAAATGTCAAATGAGTGCATGAACAATTCATTGTAATGTGTGCAATAATCAAATTCACGTGTGTGTATGCTAACACTATACATAAGCATGAAATGCATTTTTCTAATCTCTCATTGCTATTTCTTAATTACAGAAATCTAGGGTTCTAACCCTTATTATGAAAACGAGATGTCACAAAAGAAGCTCTCGGATCAGTTTTATTGGCCTCACATGAAGAGAGATGTCAGACTTCATATTGAACAATGTTTGATTTGCCAACGTAACAAGTATGAAACCCTCACCAGCAGGTTTATTGCAGCCTTTGTTTATTCCAGAGAGGTTGGCCAAGTCTAATGGGGTTGACACTATTCTAGTAGTGGTTAGTCGCTTGAGTAAGTATGGCCATTTTTTACTCTCTTCCATCCATTTATAGCAAAAACAATGGCTGGAGTCTTTTGTAAAGAAGTTGTACCCTTGTATGGCCTAATTTGTTTGATAATTTCACATCGAGGTCCCATTTTCTTAAGCTCTTTCTGGAAGGAATTATTTTGCCTTAGCCAAACCAAGTTGAGAATGAGCACTTCCTATCATCCTTAAACGGATGGTCAAACAGAGGTGGTTAATAGGTGTTTGAAAGCTTACCTATGGTGCTTTGCACATGAACAACCAAAGAAATGAAATTCTTTTTTTATGCTTGGCAGAATATTCATACAACACTAGTTTTCATGTTTCCACTAGTACAACACCTTTCAAGATTGTCTATGGTAGGGATCTTCCACCTCTGCATCCTTTCGGGAAGGGTGAAACATCAAATGCTGACTTGGAAGACCAGTTGTTGCTTCGAGATGCTATGCTGAAACTTTTTGAAAAAAAATCTCACCAATGCAGTCTTATATGAAGGCTTAACAAGACAAACACCGACGAGAGCTTTCCTTTTACATTGGAGATTATGGCTATGAATCCAACTCCAAGCGACATTTTGACAAGCTTTCTCCTAGGTTCTTTGGGCCCTATAAGGTCCTAAAGAAGATCAGTACTGTGGCTTATGAGTTGGAGCTACCACCAAATGCAAAAATCCATGTCATCTTCCATGTTTCATTGTTGCGACCTGCACTTGGGATTTTACCTCCAACTTCACTAGCTCCTCTCCCAATTTCAGATGACTGGGAACTTTTAGTATAAACTGATTATGTACTGGAACACTGCTGGATTGCTGGACATATTTTGGAATTACTTTTCATTTGAAAAGGACATCCATTTAAAGAGTCAACTTGGGAAGATTACGATCTCATTGCTAAACAATTTCCTCATTTTCACCTGGAGGACAAGGTGTCTTTCCAAGAAGGGAGAAATGATAAGCCTATAATTTCATATTAGAGGAAGAAGAGGTCACGTGTGTCAAGCATTTGATTTTATCTTATCTTCTTATTCACTACAAGAAAAATGTCGTTTAGCGACGGAAATTACTAACGAAGAACCTAAAAATTCCATCGGAAAGGTAGTTTAGTGACGAAATTTTTCGAAGGACCAAGGCATCGTTAAAACGACCATAAGTAATAATTTCCGAAGAATAAAAGAATGTTCGTCAATAAATTTATCGGCAGATCGTTTATGTAACCGTTGGTGAATATACCAACAGTTGTTTGTGCGGTCGACCGTCGGTAAATTTCTGATGGTCAAAGTTTGTCCGCAAGAAAATTTACAGACGGTTTTGGTTATTTCGTCGGTAACTTTATTACAACATTACCGACGGTTATGTTTTTCCATCTGTGAGTATATCGATATTGTCAATATTACTGATGGTTTGTTATTTTCTGTCGGTAAATAGAGTTGATTTTTACCAACACAAATTTGTTTTTCGTCGGTAAATTAATAAAAAATCGTCATTAAATGTAACATCCCGTTCCCCTACTAAGGGTAGGAATCCTAAAAGTTAGTATGAGTGAGCTTAAAGAGCATGTTGATTGAATGAGT
>JAOSBM010159812.1:0-24487 GCA_027568955.1 Erythroxylum tenue | reverse complement strand
AATGTCACAGACGGGTCGCTTGGGCCAAAGTTCCTCGGACCCGGGCATCGCGGGCCCAGAGAGCTCGGATGCTACAACAAAGAGTCTAATAAAAAAGAATTATACTTGTTTTGCAAATCTTCTTTCTGCTGCTTTATTAGCAGAATCATTGTGAGTAATGTATTAAATAATATTTTCTGATCCAACTTCATTTACAACTTTATCAAATATTTGAAATAGAGTATTAGTATTCCTAACAAAGCTAGATGCATCATTGGACTTCAAAAATATTGTCCCTTGTACATAATAATAATAATAATAATAATAATAATACATTCTTTTATATTATCATCCCAATTAATAATGCATAATTAAATTAAGTGTTACTCAATTAAATTAAATACCATTTAAGTTCATAACACACCTTAAACAAGTCGATTTAAGTCCTATTATACCATATAAATTAACCTAACCTTATATAGTTCATCAATTGCACAAAATCCCTTTTTTTCACCTTCTAATCATTTCCCACAATTGTGGGATAAGTGACTCGAAACCTCCAAATAGTTGTTTTCACAGGACAGGTTTTTGGATTAGTTTTGTATGGCCATTCTGACCTAGAAACTGACGTTTTTAGACAGTATTTTCTTATAAAAAAATGTTCCTATATGTATTAAGTTTCTAAAGAAATAAAGTTAATGCAATTTGGTTCATTATTCTGAGAGTTATACCCAAAATACTACAAACTGTTCTCAACCGTAGACAACAATCACAACTCAACTTCGAGCCAATTTCAAACCCCTTAGTAACAGAAATCAAATTTGATTCCTTCATGAAAGTTGTAGATATATGTATCTAGTTTAATCTGAATTTAAAATCATCCCATTTTTATGTCCACAGGTCAAGATATGGCTAAAATACCGATGTCTGTTTAGTAGAACCATTCCTTCTAACAAGTACCCAGCATGTATCAAGTTTCTAACTTCAATTCTTCATTATTTCAGATGTTCAAGCTAAACTAAGCTTCTAAGCAATCAACATATACCTATTATTAAGGTGTAACTTTCAGCACCAACTAGATAATAATACATTGAGTTACAAGACCTACTTCTTGATGAAATAACTTACAAAGATGATGATTCAAGATTCAGCAAAGTGCTAGAAATTGAGAGGGGGAGTTGGAGAATTTTGGTGCAGAGAAGAGATCAAAGTGAAGAATGAGCAAAATAGAAATTGCTTTAGCAGAATTTGTCACATCCAAAGCTAGGTGTCATTGAATTGGAGCAACATATGTCTCCATGCATGAGCTTCATGTATAGCATGCAGGAGTTGCCATGTGTCAATGATACATTAGGCCATATGTCACACACTTAGTGCTGCCATTTGTCAATGTATCAACTATGCCATTTGTCAATGCTTTAACCATGCAAAATGTAAGTAATTCATAGGTTAATCGTTCTAATTTTTATGTACCAACTTAACTTGCCACTTGACAATTTTTCCTAGACCAAATATATATTTAGATACCTCAATTCTCTAATGGCATCAATTAATTTCAATTCACTAACTATGATCCACTTGACAAAAAATTCAAGTCATATGTCTTTCATATTCTAATCATAGCACAATTCTAACTCCTATCACACATGTACTTTCATAAACATGTATTATTTCAACTAGGGTGTACTTTGGGGCTTACACTTCAATATACTCACTATCATCCTGAATACTAATAAAAGAACTTTCACTATCAATTTCGTTGTTTAATGTTTGCTTCTATCTTTCTCATGCTAATACTTTTTAAGTAAAGTCTTCATTTGTCATTTCGTACTATGACTCACTTTCTTACAAGGCTCCACATCACCCTTGATCCTAGTTACATGCTTCATTAATCTGGTTATTCTCCCACCTTTCAAATGCTTGTTACAATATAAATAAATATATGGTTCTTCATTCTAGGAACCAATCAAGCATGAGTCCAAGCTGGATTATTGAATTTTTCTATACCTGAAGCGACTGAATTATCAGGTGTACTTAAACTTCCTTCTATTTATCTTTAAAAAAAATGAAGCCATATATTAAAATTAACTTAATAACTTCATATCAAAATCAAGTTGTGTATAATAATAGGAAGAAATAGAGCAACAATAGTTTCTTATATATATGTATATATATATATATATATACACACACACACACACACACACACACACACAAATGACCTTCATAAACTTATATAAATGATTCTTTAAGAAAAATCGATAATTAAGCACATCCTACCTAACAAATTTTCATGTTTCTTAACCCAAACTTCAAATGTATGCATTGATTGCTACGCTTTCACAACTAGAATTTATTTTGTATGATTATATAATTTAAACATAAAGTTACAATTCACAATTATAACCCATTTTGTGTAATTACATTATTATACCATAAAGTCACAATTGTAACCATTTTGTATGATTACATAATTCAACTATAACTTATTTTGCTGATTACATAATTTAACTATAAACTTATAAGTCATATCTATAACTTAATTTGTGTAATTGCATAATTCAACCATAAGGTCATAAATATGATTCTTTTGTATGATTATATGATTCAAACATAAACTCACATCTATAAACTATTTTGTATGATTACATAAATTTGTAACTATACCTCATTTTGTATGATTACATAATTTAACTATAAACTCATAATGTAACTCTTTTTCTCTGATTATATCTATCATAAACTCACATCTTTAACTTAATTTGTGTAATCACATAATTCAACCTAAATTAAGTAACCTATTTTGTATATTACAAATCAATTTATAACCTAATTTATAATAAAAACCAACATTTAATTTAATATTTCTCGAATTTCAAACAATAGCACAATCTTCAATTTTATATTGAGTGATTGAATCCCCAATTTCCATAATCCAAACAACACAAAAGAAAAAACACATTCAAATTTCAAATATTTTAATTCTACATAGAATCATTTATCTTATTCCATAATTTCCAAAATTTAGGTAAAACAAACACATCTATCCAATATTTCAATTTCAAGCTATCCTCTATTTCCAAAAATGCGAAGTCTAAACTTCGATTACTTTTATTATTTATGACGCAACTATAAGTCGCTCATACATACAACAACTACCAACTCAACACTCAACACTCAACACAACCCAAATCCACTAATCAATGTTGAAGCGCACTACACACAGTTCAGTTGTTCAAGGTTGATTTGCATTTTGCAACTATGAGACTTGAAGTTTGTAGCTCCACTTGGTGTCGATGAGGCTTGACCGTGATGGTATTGGTGACTCAATGAGGCAAGTCAGGAAACTGAGGGAGTGACTGCAGAGAAAGATGGGAGGAGTGGTTGGTTGGTTGTTTGACCAGAAGAGATTGAGGTCGAGGTAACTGTGGTGAAGGCAAGATCGCGAGAGAGAGTGAAGCAACTGTACAAACAAGAGAGGGTGAGGTGAGGATTGCGACTGAGACATAGGCAAATGCGGCCGTGTGCCATGGGCATGTATGAAATTGCAATAGGTTGACCATTGAGAGTGAGAGTAGAGAAGTGAGATGAGAGACAGAAAGTGAGAGTGAGAAGCTAAGAGCAGAGAAGCAGGTGGATAGGAGAGGAGTCAGATAAGTTTATGGTTAATTTTTTTTAAATTACAGTTTAGTACGATGGGTGACCAATATTTTGATACTGACGATACAAAATCACTCAATACTTTATTATTTTTTATGGGATCAAATCTTCTGTGCCTATAACTCTGAGCCAACTTCGTTCCAGACGATCCCATCCACACAAATATGTGAGACCCAAAGAAATGTGTGAATGGGATCGTCTGAAACATGATTATGGGCACAGGAGATTTTGTTCTTTTTTTGATTGAAACAGTACAATACCCATAAATTTGGTCATGCTCTATAGATTCTCGTCAAACCAACTACTTCCTCGATTCTTCATTATACTTCCTCATCCCCTGTTCAACCTTTTGTAGCCCACTTTTCTTCTCCATCCCTCTCTACAACTAATCTTCCCTCAACCTCTGCCATTCCTCCTAAACTTTTTGCCACATCTGTTAGTGAATTTCAACATCTTAAAGGGGCTAGAAAGACCTGGAAACAAGTTATGGGTGACAACTCTGATTCTTCCTTGATTTACAGTCTACTTGTTGAGATTGAAGGGAAGCTAATGGTGGCTCCTAGTCTAGATATTCTGTAGGAAGGTTCTAGGACATGAGAAGCTGCTCTTGTTGGTTTTTTACGGATAAGAGGCTTGCTTTTCCAGCGATACAAGCATGGACCCAAAGAAACTGGAAAGGAAGAGGTCTCATGGAAGTTATGCTAACTGAGGAGGATAACTTAATCTTTACCTTCTCCTCAAAATCGGAAGCTCAAAAGGTAATTGAAGAAGGCCCTTGGCACATCACTCAACTTCCTTTATTTCTTCAAAATTGACAATCGGGCATGGAATTAGAAAAAATTAGATTGAAAAACATTCCTCTATTGGTGAATATCCACAACATTCCTTTGGAATATTAGACAACTAAGGGTTTGGGTATGCTAACTAGTTATTTGGGAAAATCAATCTGTATAGATGAAAACACTGTGTTGAGGAAAAGGGCTAGATTTGCACGGTTATGTGTGAGTATGGATATTTCTAAGGAAATGAAAGAAATCATCCATATCCTAAGGTTGGCAAATGAACATTCTCTCAGAGAGGATAAAGTTATAGTTACATACCAATGGAAATCTTCTCTAAAAGCATAAGACAAAGAATGGAAACCTACGGGGAGAGTTTTCACTAGAGGAGACTATTGGGAGGTGGCAGGTATGGAACAGAATAATTTAGAAGACAACAAAGATTGGGAGGAAGCAGAACAAGTTTATGATAATCATGAAACGATTCAAGTTGATAAGGATTCACCTAAAAATGGGGAGAGTATTCAAGAGGAAAAAATTCCATATTTAGTTCAGCAAGGAGGAGTTCTTCAGAATCCATTTAGTGACTTAAATAAGTAACTAAGGAATAAGAGGGAGAATGAAATGGAAATTAATGAAATTAATCCAAGCGAGAGAGTCCATGATATCCAACAGAATGAGTAAAACCAACATAAGGCTGAACTGCAGAGTGGAGTTACTCAAGAGGAACAATTTGAACAAGTTGTCTCTTGGAAAAGCAGCAAGAGCAGTAGGAAGGGATCCAAATGGAAAAGTAATATCTTATGTCCTTGATTGTTTGGAATGTAAGAGAAATAAATAACCCTTCTAAGCTTAATGCGGTAAGAGATTTTGTTCTAAAGGAAAAATCGTTATTTTGTTTAATGGAAACTAAAATTAGAGAAGCAAATTTGAATAAACTAAGTTGTTTGGGTAGCAAATGACAATTTCTCATAAATCACCAATGTTATGCCCATGGAAACATTATTATTGTTTATGATGATGATCTCTTGGAAGTGAAGGTTCTAGAAACCAGTCAGCAACTTATCCACACAAAACTTCCCTTCAAAATGGAAAACTCTTGTGCTTTAGCTACTTTTTTCTATGGTTTTAACACAGTGTTTCAAAGAAATGAGCTTTGGAATTCTCTTTGAAGACTCAAGACATCAGTTAGTGATCCATGGTTAGTTAGTGGGTGCTTTAATACCACTCTTTTCATATCAGAGGCTGAAGGCAACTATAACCTGCTCAACTACACTTCTGATATGTTCGATTGTATACAGGAGGTGGAACTAACAAATTTAAAATCTGAAGGTCATAGGTTTACTTGGTCCAACAAACAAAGCTCTATTTGACACATTAGGAAAAAGTTGGATAGGGATATGGTTAATGTGGAATGGTCAAAATACTTTCTCAAGAAGCATAACCAATTTCCTAGACCCAAGAATTTCCAATCATACCCCTATAAAGGTTGATAACTTGTTTACAACCACTAGAATCCATCATCCACAACAATTTTCTGGTTAGTATGGGGGGCTTTCAAGAAGCAATTATGAAGGGTTTGGAGTATGAGATCTATGGTTCTAAGCAGTATATTTTCTTGCATAAGCTCAAGATTATTAAAAAGGAATTGAAGATGCTAAATTTAAAGAGAGGTTAGAACTCCTCGAAGGAGATAGATATAGCAAGAAACGAGCTTTTAGTATTTCAGAAATCTTTTGCAACTAACCCCACAGATTGTACTCTAGCTATAGCTGAAAAGGAAGCCCTTAAGACCTATTTGTAAATGGTGGATAATCAATGTTCATTATTGAAGCAGAGAGCCATAACTATTTGGATTAAGGATGGAGACAGATGCACTAAGTTCTTCTTCAATTTAGTGTTAGCTCAAAGGAATGTAAATAGAATCACTTCCATAAAAACCGAAATTGCTGAGATTGCATTTAGACAAGATGGAATTGCAAAGGAAGCCATGAATTTTTATAAAAATCTCCTAGGCTCAGATGGTTCCTCAGTAGGAATTGAAGTAGACCTTATGCATTTTGTTACAGCTAAGATCCCTGAACATGAGGCTTCTTTGTTAATTAGACCAGTTACGAATTAGGAAATAGAGAAGGTAGTTTTAATATGAATGGCTCTGAGGCTTCGGGACCAGATGGATTGAATAGGGTTTTCTATCAGAAAACTTGGAGTAGCTTGGGGGGATAGTCAAAGAGGCTGCGCAGGAGTTTTCCAAAATGGTTTTTTTGTTTAAGGAGATCAACAAGACCTTTCTTTGTTTGGTTCCTAAGAATTCCAACCCGTCCACATGGAGTGAATTCAGACTTATAATTTGTACCAATTTCCTCTATAAGATCATCGCCAAGATTTTAGCAAATAGGCTGAAGGAGGTTCTACACTTTCTCATCAGTGAGAATCAAGCTGCTTTTATGAGTAGCAGGGATATTGGGGATAATATTCTTTTAGTGCAGGAGTTTTTGAAATGGTACAATCACAACAGAAGTCCTCATAAATGTACTATTAAGGTGGATCTACAAAAAGCTTTTGATAGTATGAACTGAAGGTTTTTGTTGCAGACTATGGTGGTTATGAAATTTTCCCATAGGTTTATAAAGTGGATTCAAAAATATATCACTACTGCCTCCTATGAAATTTTGATTAATGGAAACCCACAAAGATGTTTAAAGGCAAAAAATGACTTAGGTAAGGGGATCCTCTTTCTCCTTACCTATTCCTAATTTGCACGGAGGTTCTTACCCTAATGTTGAAGCACAACACTTCTAATGACCCCAGATTCAGATACCATTCCAA
This sequence comes from Erythroxylum tenue, assembly GCA_027568955.1. Lineage (NCBI taxonomy): Eukaryota > Viridiplantae > Streptophyta > Magnoliopsida > Malpighiales > Erythroxylaceae > Erythroxylum > Erythroxylum tenue. The sequence continues at coordinate 17,240 of JAOSBM010159812.1, read as the reverse complement.
ATGTAAGAAGCTTTCTCCAACTAGCTTATGTTTTATAGATGATCTTATTCTTTCAAGCAAGGCTAATGTTCATTCAGTCTCCCTACTGATGAGTACCCTCAACACTTTTAAGGAGATGTTTAGACTAAGTATCAATCTTCACAAAGGTTATTTCATACTTTCCAAAAGTGCTACCCACCTTTCAGATTCCTTGTCACTAGCTACAGGTATGGAAATCAAAGATCTTCCTATTCTATATTTGGGCATTCCTATCTCATCGAAGAGGCTAAGATATTGTGAATGTATCCCTTTAATAGAAAAATTCAGAATAAATTGGGGTCTTGGACTAATAAAGCCCTGTTCTATGGAGGGAAACTTCAACTTCTGAAGTCGGTAAATATGTAGATGCAAACTTACTGGTGTTCCTACTTATTCCTCTCTAAAGGACTTACTAAAATTGTTGAAAAGTTGATGAAGCAATTTTTACGGGGGGAAAGGAAACGGTGAGAAAGGAATTGCAAAAGTAAGTTGGAAGCATATTTGTCAACCAAGGGAGGCAGGTGGGTTAGGCTTGGAGTCAATTAACAAGAAAAACAACTTACTTATGACCGAGAGAATTTGGAGAATCTTAAGTGAGAAAGAATCTCTATGGATCAAATCGATTCACCTCTAATATTAAAAGGTGAGAGTCTTTGGGCTCTACGAATCAAGGACAAATATTCTTGGTTCTTCAACCAAATTCTCAGATTGAGAGAAGAAGTTCAGCAGTACATAACTAGTCAGTAAAAACTACAGAGTCGCCACCGTAGAGTTGCCCCGCCAAAGTGTCTTCTTCCTCCTTCCCAAATCGAGAAAGTGTATGAAGCTTGGAGAAAGAAGAGAGTCGTTATACCCTAATCGCTAAATGTCATCGCACCTTTCGAGTTGAGTACGCATACGTGAGTTGAGATCTCTCTTTGTGCGGACAAATGAGCAGTGGAATCTCAGTGTCGTCACCGCAGAGCCACGCTTCCAAAGAGTCATCTTCCTCCTTTCCAAATCGAGTAATTGTTTGAAGCTTCGAGAAAGAAGGGTCGTTATACCCTAATTGCCAAACGTTTTTGCACGTTTTCTCCTTTTAGTTTTTCTTGAACGTCACCGTTTGTCTCAACTAGGTGTTTAATATTCCTACTTGGTTTATCTCACGTGAGAGAGACCCTCTCTAAAGATGTACACTTCTATTTTTTCTGTAATGAATTTTTTAAAATCTAAAAAAAAAAAACTATTTTCAGTTTCTAAGACATTCTGCTAGAATTCGGATACCACAGGGATCACTACTAAACCTAGACTTTAAGACAGTCCAGATTATAGTGCAGCAAGTTAATAAAAGGAAACACAATAATCAAGACTACCGGGAAATAATAATTAGAAACTCATCATGACCTTAAATTAACAGAAAGATTGGAAGCAATGAAAAGGGGGAAGCACTCTTTACAAAATGGTTTCTTACGAAATGATTACAACCTCACTCCAACGCTAAGACCCAACAATTTCCTCAAATTTCATTATTACAAAGGACAATTGACTCACTCGTTCAGAGACAATGTCCCTCCTAGGGAATCCCTTCAATGTCCATTTGAAGGCCGAAATACAGTATTATAGCCATTGACACCACATGCCAAATTTGAGTAGTCAGGACCGTAGTACGGGGAGCCATCGCCCTCCAGATTCCTTCTCCCTACTAGAGAAAGGTCTGAACCAGCTAATTGCCACTGGCTTTGAATCAAACCATCCATCTGCCCATTTGCGTAAGTTGGCGGACTTGCCTGCGGAACATATTCCCTTGCTGCATCAAAATGAGGTCCTGAAGAGCTGTAACAACGCTGAAACCCACCTTCATGATAACTCCTTGTACGCTCAAACCGGCAAGAGGTGTTGGGTGAGGTACCCATGCTACTTGACAAGCCTATGTCAGAAGGGAAAGAATACTGTCGATGTAAGATGTGTTGTCCATCGTTCAGAGACTGAAGACCTCTATTTGCTGCAACTCCCTTCCCATTTGCGTGCTCGTCATCAAGTAACTCATTGATAATATCAAGATGTGGGAATTCATCTGTCACCATACCTTGAGTCTGACGACCAGATGTACAGGCAGGTAACTCCGTAGAGAAAAGTTCCCGAGATCCACTGCTTACTGGGGGGTATAACTCAAGGTTTTTAATCCCATTCCCAAGGATCGAAGGGTCACAATGCAAGCTTCTAGAAGTATCCCTTTGAGAATTTTCCATCCAATGGGGTCCATTCTGTAAAATATCCCTAGCTACCATGCCAAAAGGAAAGCCAGATTGTACAGAGTTCAGCTCTACCCTTTCAGAGCTCTGGGGTAGAAAGATCCTGGGAGATACTATAGTGGATGACTGTGTGGGAACTGGGGACAGGTTCACTCCAGAGCTTGAAAGGATGGTATGAGGAAAACTGGCAGAACTTGTACTAACAGCAGTACCTATTATCGCATTTCGATAGGATTGAGGGGCATAACTTTGAGTAGCTTGTGATGGTTCAGGCCCAAGTCGCCCGGTAGCACTTACTGAACGAGCAAGCAATGGGGTGGTCTGAACCATGGAAGCAACTGGAGCAGTGGCTCTAGGTGCAGGCACTAAAGGAGCACTAGAAGGCCTTGACATCACAGGCACTTGCTGGGGTACTGGTTTTTCACACAGCTTCAGGGTCGATGCATTATGGGGGTCAGCATTAATCACAACTACACTCTTGGGGGAGGTAATCGAGGTTGATGCTTTATCACCCTGCTGTGGGCAATTTGAACCTCCTTTCTTACTTTGTGCAGAATCAACAATACCCAAACTCTTGTCTTCTGACTTCAATTGAGGAGGACTTCTGGGCGAGCTTCTTGGAGATGGCAACACAGCTGTTGTCTTCTCTTTAGAGGATCTTTCCACATCAACCAGATAGTTGGTGCTTAGTTTCTTGTGAGGTGAAATGCTATCACCTTCCTGTATCATGAAAACGGAGATGCAATATGAGGGACAAGAGATTATCAACATAAAGCCGCATAAATTTATTCACAGAAAAGCTTTCAAGATTCAACTATAAATGCTGGTAAGACAACCGGGAGTAAGAAAATGAGTAAGAAAAAGAATGACGCAGGAACTGGTTTGCTGAAATACTTGCAAGGTCATCACTCTGAGTTTATAACGACAAAAAATAAAATGAAGTTTCAACAAAAAATTTCAAATCAGATTCATGTTCTAATACAACAATAACAATACTACTCATTAGAAATCCCGCTAGCACGCGAGGTCTAAAAAGGTCCAGTAGTACGCAGTTTTACCCTTAACTAATAGAGAGGAAAGGGCAAACTTAGTGCACAAGGCTCCCCACTTTGAGAGGGTTGGAGTGAGTTATCAATTATACGCAGCTTTCCCTTTGTATTTTACAAAGAAGTTATTTGTATAACTCAAACCCATGACCTTCCGGTCATAAAGGAGTAACCTTACTAATTGCTTCAAGGCTTGCCCTTAAATTCGTGTTCTAATACAGGAACTCAATTACAGATCATAAAACTCCAAGCAAAAGTTTAATTACCATCAATGACACTTCATTCATGGATGCAAATAAAGATGTTGGATAGTAGCAAAGCAAGTTTAAGAAACCCAGACATCTAATGTAAGACTATTATGTAACCACTAGATAACAAAATGGGAGCTAAAAGAAGATTATGTTCATCAAATAATATCAATTTGAATTGAAAATGCAATCTAAGATCAAGTAAAAATCTGAAATAAAGATAGAAAACTTGTTCCAACTCCACCTGCTGAACTACGTGCTGCTCAGAAGTGATTACAACAACAGATTCAGGCTCACATTCATTATTGCTGCTACTTCCAGCAACACCATTGTGATCTCCAGTATCTGCTGCAAGCCGGGAACGGTGATTTTCAATTTCTGTTGTCCAACTCCCATTGCCTGTCGCCTTACCCCGTTGACCCTTCCCTCTACAGCTATCAAGTGCACAATAAATGTCATAAAAGTACAGACATTAAGAGAGAATAAAAAGCAATACATTCACAACTTTACCTGCTACGCAATCTTTCATTTTTGCAATTGGAATTACAGTTTCCCTTACAGGGACCATTCATAACTACTGAAGGAACTGAATCTGTCGAACATGTGGAGGAACTATCATCCATTGCTAAGGCATTTCTTTTTTCAGTCAAACCATTTGCCATGGAAGTCAACCCACTAACTTCACTGCTACAGGCTTCTGTTGGACGATGAACTTCTGAAGTGTCAGTATCCCAATTAACAGGACTTGAATCTCTGTCTTCTGAATCAGGCTGCAGCACTTCAGTAACACCATCCATGGAATCAGAAGCATCTGATATGTCTTCCCGAACATCAAGCTTTTCCACCACAGGATGTAATTCCTCCACAACAGAGTCATCTTTCTCATTATTAGTGTTTTTGTCTTGGTGCTTTTCCGGTAAAATTACAACTCGCTTTTCATCCCTTCCTTTATCCTTTCCTTTGCGATTGTTTCGTTTCTGTTTGGCCTGTACTTTGTAGGTAAGTATCAGTACTTGAGCATGGTAAAATATACTAAAACCTCAATTATAACATCCACTTCTGCTTCCCGTACATCCAAGCCCCCATCCCAACGATACCAGAAAACAAGGAAAAAAAAACAGGAGAAAATTTTGCTCCAATTTACTCCCCTGTTAAGTATTAGATATGAAAAAGTGCTTGGGGTCATCTTGAACAGGTAAACAAAATATACTTATGATTGTGGATTCAGTACCCCAGTTACATTCTAGACTTGTATAATTTCCTGGACCTGAATTTAAGGACACAGCACTCCAAGCCTTCAGTTTTCAATGGAAAGTAGATAAGATATATACCTGCTTTTTCTTTGATTTCTTGTCCCTCTCCAAAGACCCACGTTTAGATTTCTGTTCACTTTCAGCCAGCCACGCAGCCTCTTCTTCACGAATTAGCTCTTCTTGCCTCTTCAAAGCAACCGCTTCCTGGTAGGCAACTTCAATTTTATGGCTACAAGCAAAGGAAAATAATTAAGCCATTTACATAGGAACTAAAATATTCTGCAAGAACACACACTCCACAGACATGCTTCCTGAAACAGAGTATTGCCAGTAACCCTAACACATTAACAAAATTGATCGATTTTGAAGGCTAACTATTCCCATATGTCTCAAAGATCCTTGTTAAAGATGTTCATTATTCCATTATCCACAGTGATGGATGAAATAAACCAAACTAACATTCTAGATAATGAACGTATTCATGAAGATATACTAGGTTAAAAAGAAGTATAAACCTACAGTATTGAAAATCCTGCATATTTGACCTCAAATTTCCAATTTGCACAAGACTCACAACTTATATTGATTCAAAAAGAAAAATTATAGGATAGGGCCAATAAATGGTCCTAAATACTTTCACAACACCCGGTAATAGGTCTGACAATAAGTATTGCAGTATTAGCTATTAGAAATAGCATTTGAGGATTATATATTACTTGAAGATATGTGAAAGGACAAATATTTCCACTGTCCTACGACCCAATTCTGTAAGACGTCTTTCATCGCGCTCAACGGAATCTTTGTTCAACTCTTCTCCAGAATTTCCTTCCTGCATTTTTTGAGGCATGATAAGCTTCATTAATCCATTTACAATGTATTTGTATGAGAAAAGAGTGTCAAGGGGTCCAATCTAACTATTACAGTATTTCATAAGCATGTACTTTCTTTAACCTAACCAGCAGGCTTTCCCGAAGAGACTTCAAACCACACAAGCATTTAGTTTCTAAGTTTTGTCTACAAATATTGCCACTTGATTACCCAAATACAGTTTAACACCATTTATAAACATTAAAATCAGGAATTAAAACTACAGTAAAAGTTGACAATTAAGGGTAATATAACGAGGACTAGTAATTGAAGATGTGAAAACTCTGAAACATATGTGCAGGCTACTTAAGAGTCTCCCACAGCCAAAGCCACAATCTGCATACATATGCTAAAAATATACTGCAAAAGAAGCCCTAACAATGCAGCAACAATGAAGAATGAAGAAGAAATCCAACAACAATATAAGCTCATCGAAGGAAAAAAGGGAAAAAACAAAAACATCAAGCAACAGAGGTCAAGAATTCTAAGCGCAATATAATTAGATTGTTTTCACCATTGAAAGCTGGCAAAGGAATTGCAGTAAACGTGGATTTCATAAAAAGGACAGTGACTCTCTTCTATTTGCATCAGCTGCCAATAAGAGCAGTACGAAACTCAGAGAGAAGAAAATTGGCATGAATGTCACTGCCAGAAACCAAACAGCATTCCAACACCACCTGAACTGAAACTATCAGTATCACAGTACTATAAGAGCCCAGTTGGTAACAGTCAACTGGAGAAATACAATCCAGTTTGACAACTTTTTTTTTTAAAATTCTTGTTCTCATTAAGCATCCAGAGTAAAACTGCAAAGTATAACCAACCACAAAAAACAGCCGAAATTCACAAGAAAAAATTCCAGGAGATTCCAGACTAAGCAATAAAAGCTTAGACCTAAGCATAAGACCGAAGCCATGGAGATGGATGTTTCAATCATACAGCTAAAATTTGTACAAAAAATATGTCAGAACAAAGATTACGAAGAGAAAGTAAGAACAGAAAATCACACCTACATCTGTAGCTAAAGGTTCATCATAAAATAATGACACAGTAAGCAACCCACCTTTGTACGATTCTGGGGACCCTTCTCATCTTTGGGAGGTAATGGTTCCATGGCAGCCCTCTCAAGCAGTAGCAGCACATCATCCACCAATACAAACATATCTTTGTCAACACAAATCATTGGTGGAGTCATTTCCTCATTGTCCAACAACTTTAACCTATTTTTCTTGCTCTTAGTTTGGCCTTCAAGAGCCTTCAAACCACTATATAAGGAGTCCATTACTAAAGTAGATGTCACTTCCTTCTCTATAAAGAAATGCTTTACAACTACTTTCAAAATTACATCTGTTTTCTCCCTAGACATACGGCGTCGAGTATTTTGATCCATTCCCAACCAGAATGCGCAAAAACTGAAAAGATATATATATAAAAAATCAAAACCAAAGAAGAATTAGACTTGAAATTACAAAATTACAGTCATCATAATTATTGATTAAGAAAATAAAACTTGGATAAGTTTTGCATTAAGTTTTCCATGAACAAGTTACAAGACAAAGTAAAATTCTCAAAATACTGTCACATCACTCAATATAATCTCATAAAGTAATAAACAAAGCACTACAAACCATCATCTACCAACAGTAATATGGCAAGGGTTACTCAGAAATAAGAACAGACATTTTGAATTGCTAACAAATTTAGAGATAAAACATCAAGTACCTTGACCATCTATTTTTGTCCTCTATCAACTTCCCAAGTTTGCCTCGCCTCTCTTCGACAAAACGCCGACAAGTCAACTCTACATTTGTCAAATATACCCTAACAAGTTCTCCCCTATAATGGCAATCAAGACACCGGAAAGGCCTATGGGCTTTCTCTCTGCAGACAAAATAAACAAGGTGAGGATCAATTGTCATAATGGAAAACAACTATACCCTTTTCAAGTAGAAGAGTGATCCGTTCAATCTATTTTGGTGATCCATTCAATCATATTAGGATCAAAATAGAAATCACCAACATCCAATCCCAAACACCAGAGTCTTAAATGCATAAACAAAATCAATATTACATTACTTCATTTTGTACTACCATGTGATTAAAGAAAAATGACAAAATATGAATAATAAAAGAACATCCACCAAATTCACAGCATTCACGACCTGGTAGACACAATTCATCGTAGAGATATGCATTTTCTTTCTTTATTAAAACTCAATAAGAGGAAAAATATTCCATCATTTGGCTTTATATCTAGAATGGACGCTATAGATAAATCCCTAAGAGTAAGTTTCAGATAAATAGTACAACAAACATGACAAAAAATAACTTAAAGGCTGTAAATTACCTAATTACTTGCACTTGAGCCTTAATAATCAGTGTATCAGCAGCATCTAAGAACCCATCTGAAACTTTTGATAGCTCCATAAACTTTTTCCATCCCCAGTCATGCTCCTTCTTCCAGAATCGATGTAATGTGTCTGCAGAACTTGGGTTTAGTCAAAAACACAAGGTTCACTTAATTAGGCAAATACGTCAAAAGCCAATCAACTAACCAGAATATTTTGATTTTTTGGAATCTTTATTCACGACCGCGATGGTAAACTGCGCAAAGTGACTCCAACCTGTGTCACAATTGAAAATAAAGGAAAGAGTAACCACAGCAGCAAAGCAGCTAGTAGTTATTACCAAAACAATGTTAATATGGTCAATACTGCCAAAACCTGGAAGAAGTTTGTCGTGGTTGGCAACACAGAGGAACAAAGATAGATGATTGCAAACATCACACCCTTGTGGATAGATTAATATGTACCTGCCACATAAAGAAATGTTTAAACCCAAACTAGTAATAGAGTGGGTGATTCAGCACATCCAAGTATGTATGGATGCCATATGAACGTACCAATCTCTAATAAATCGCATTGGTAAACCAAGGAATTAAAATATAATTTCATGGTATTTCTTTAGCTAATTTTTATTCAAAGTTGAAATTTGATCATCATCTAGGATGGATTATTGAAATCAGGACATATTGAAGCATTTGTTGTGTTTGAAGAAGTCATAGATAAGAATAAGTTTGTTAGGAACACCATGATAGTTGCTGGTCCTGCCACATCTCTTTTGAGTAAAGGAGGTGCTAGTGTCGAAGGAGAGAGGTATGAAATAAGAGGATATATGCACATACATACATACATAAATATATGAATATATATGTATACAAAAACATGATTGAGAAATCATCTTTTTTCTAAGAAGAAATATCCATCCTAAAAACCATTGAAACAAACAATTATACAGATCATCTTTGTTCTAATAAGAAATTTGAAACAGAAACTTATTCCCAAAACAAGTTGCAAAACACACCCCTTGAAGTAAATTTTCGATGAAAAGGAATAAATAAATGATGACACAAATTAACATAAAATGCTGCATACTTGTTGATCGCATCCTATAAAGAAACATTTGATTGTGAAATGCCCTTTTCCCTAGCTATAAATAATTCAAAGTTTTCACAATGAAAAGTATCCCAAGATTTGCGTATCCAATTTTAGTCAAAGCAGACAACATGTTTGTTTGCAGGCATACAATACACAAAATATAAGAAAAGTCATCACTTGTATAGCAACATACCATTTGTAACCGCCAACCTCAAATGCACTGCTGCGGAGCTCTCTTTTGCTAATCTGTGAAAACTTTTCTATCTTCCAGGTGTATTTTCCATACAACTGAGAGGGTTTGGGCCCTGCAAATTAGAAAATTTAGATTGCAGAATAATTAATCCCAAACCTTAAGTAAAGAAGAGAAAAAACTAGAAGTAATTACATAAACTGGTAGCAGACTTCAGCACCAAAAGCACCTAATTGACTTTAACCCAAGAACATCTTTCATTGTATCATCTATTAGTGCAACTACTCATTCTTAATGTCTTAATCTACACATTTTTGGTCAACACTGAATATGTATGTACGTAAATATATATGGCAATAGCAATTCGTCCCTCCCTTTTCAACCGAAAAGAAAAGGAAAGAGGAAGAAGAAAAACATGCTAAGCAGTTGAACAGGCATTAACGGTGAAGCATGGATTCATCGAAATCAACTTCATGAATGATTTGTAATAATTGGTAGAGAGAGTTACGAGACGATCAGATAATCTTAACCACAATCACAAAGCAATTATTTGACCTTAGACATCAAAAACATGGTTTTCACTAGCTCACCATAATAGTTCTATACATCATAAACATCAAAGTTTACAGAAGATATTACGCTCAAATAGCATATAGCTCTATCTGCTCACCAATTTTTATACAAGTAAGGTTGAGATCTACATAACTTTGAAGGCGTTAAAATTATTTTAACTTGCTCACCAGAGCACAACTACACATCTTATAAAACAACAAATGCAGAAAATATTTTTAAGCAATAACATACTTCTTTTATCATTCCGCCATCAGTTGTTTATGCATTTGGTTCATGCAAGTGGTTGGATAGAAGAGAAGCATGGAGAAAAACATGACTAAAAGTAAACTTCACTTTCTACTAACTGTTTATCTCCATTTGCTGACAATAAGCAAAAGACAAAGATAATACTTATTAGTGTTAAGAACTTGCAAAACTATCATAATTGTCTTTATAACTTTCACATAACTGGGTTCCATTTATGGGTATCAAGGACGAAGTGTAATTGCTCATTAAGTTTGCAATGACATATTTTCACTTAAATCAGATTATTAGCGAGTCACTGAAAGAATCATGAATAGTATGTCTTGCATTACAAATCAATTGTAGTTACATCTTCCTGGAAACACTCCCATTTATTGGCTGAATTCCTCAACATTCATCTCGAGATTCCCTCAAAAAGAGGTTCGACAAGAAACTAAATTTTTTTTCCTAAATGGATGACCTTCTCCTCAGAAAGGACAAAAAGCATAAGGAAATTTTTTTTAACATATCCCATTATCGAGCCATTTACTCAAAACGGTATTGTACTGATTGGATCTCCTTCAAAACATCTTCACTCCTTTCCTAAATTCAAGTATTGCATGCATTCTTCTAATATTGCACCTTGAACAAAACAAAGCATTTTCATGACCTAGAGAATTGGCTGTTAACATATAAAAGGATAAAATAAAAAATTGAAAGATAGACCAGAATATACCTCCATCATCATCATCATCATCATCAGTGTCCCAATAAGGAGGTGAAGTTGATGGAGTTCCATTTTCAACCTGCTCAGAAGACCGCCATTCGACCAATGCTTCACCAGATTGACAACGCTGCCCACTCGAAAACCCCTCCGCAGACCTTGTAACTCCAGTTTCCTCGCTCACAACCCCAGCCATTTCCGACTCTAAATTCTCCTTCCCCCTAAGAAGCCTTCTACTGCAGTGACTATATAATAAAACCCTACGTTAGGAATTTCGTAAGCATGTAAGTAAAACAACAAATTTTCTTCAACGTCTATTTGGCATCAAAAGCAACAGTAGTTATGATATAGCTTTTATCGAAGCGGAATATTGAAAAAAAGAATTTACACTTAATTGAAATTCAAGCCAAAGCTTTGCCTCAATATTTGAATTCACAAAACAATAAAATCAAAACACAACAGATTTACCTTAATCATCCCGCAATTTTATCCAAAAAAAACAAAAACTCAACAATAGGAACACTCGGGAACAAAAACCCACAACCTAAAAACCAATTAAAATTAAACCCCAAAACCCAAAATACGAATTCAATATACTCAAGGTTAAAAAAATTGAAGAAATTAAGGTTGAACATAATAACGAAAAACAAAAACACCTTCACGCGCCCAATTGCATTAAAGACACGTCGAATAGAATCGTTTGACAACTGATACAAGCAACTTAAGATCGAACACAAAACCCCGATCAAAACCAAACCTCACCGAAGAACGAAGAGACGAGCAATTAAGAAACAATTAGAAAAAAATCAAGGGCAATGGAAACAAAAGTGCACAGATCGAACGAAGATGTAAACCTGCGCTTTATCAAATGGGGGTTATGGGCAAGTGTTCTGAGATTCTAGAGAGAGAACGAGAGGGTGAAAGAGAGAAGATAGAGAGAGAAATAAGTCCTAGGAGCAGCAAAAAAAAAGAAAAAGAATAAAAGACCAAAGCCGGAGCCCAAAAACAGAAATTTGTTAATTTTTTACAATTTATTTTTTGCCGTTATTTATCGGATTTCTTTTACTTTTTCTATTAGGGTTTTTTTTCCCTTTTTTTTCTTTTGTTTTGGTTATTTACTAATTACTAATTTCCTATAAAAAAGGGGGAAGACTAGTGCTTATCCAAATTAAAATAATTATAATTTTTATAATTATAAGATAAATACTAGGAATAATTTAAAATAAAAATAAAAATATATAGATATTACGACTATTGGTTATTTAATATTAAGATATGATATAAAAAAGTTACAAATTTAATGAAATTCTTTAGTTTTTGGAATTTTTATTTGACTGGACACACCCATTGTGTGATCTATTTTTTTATTTTTAGGAATATTTAAATAAGCAAAATTTTTAGGGTTTCTGTGTAGTGATGTAACAATGGTCAATGGGTGGTGAGCTATTGGAGAAAAGGGCTTTTTAGGGGCTGATTTCGTAGGCTTTGTGTTGTTGGGTTTGATCCGTTATAGATTCAGAGATGGGCTTTCCTAGTTTTTACTGTTTGAGAATGTAACAACATCAATACGTCTTAGGTGTGATTAGTAGTAGCTCGCAGGGTGTATCTCAATTAGTTTCGAAGGGGCAGATTTGCTCCAAGGTGCAAGGTTCGAATCTCACGATTTGCAGTGTAGGAGCAACATTCTTGAGCTCCTTGTGGACTTTGAGAGTGGACTCCTCGTAGGTCGTGGGTTGCTCACCTCCCCCTTAACGGACCGCTGAGTACCTGATTCAATTCTTCAACAGTAGTCGGGCCTGTGATTGGAGGCCCTTGGAGTTGGGGATTCAACCTTTTGCTCCAAGGTGTGATTAGTAGTCGTTTATCTTTCACTAAAGACCTTCCAAGTTGGAGACTTGGGAACATATTCTTTTTTTCGGTTAATTAATTTTTACTTTGTTCTGTTAAATCTTATTTACACATCTATTTAGAGGGTCAAATTCTCTGTTTTAATTAATCAGTTCTTATTTTATTATATTAATTCTCATCAACACATCCATATAAATATGTTGGCTAGATTAAGCGAAATAGGATTAAAACACCTGTTGGGAAAAAGTACCCCAAAACCGAGGCTTAGAGGCCTAGGAATCGGATTTTCAATTTGTTGTAAGAAAGGAGTAGGTACTTCCGAGGGAAAATACAGAAATAGTAAGCATATGTTTAATGTTTTTGGTCGTTATTAATCTCAAAATGAGTTTTTTTAAAACAGATACAAAGTCCATCAGCAAGGTACATATAATAAATTTCTTTAGATACAATTAACCCCAAACCAAATAATCTGAATGAGCCTATTTCAAGAACAAATTTGCAAAGGAAGATGATTTTATGCTAAGATTCGCTATAGTATTACCTTTTTTGTAATTTTTAATATTTTAAAAACATATTAGATGTTAAATCTGTAAGAAAAAATGTTTAAGACTTAAAAAATTCAATCGATATTAGATTATTATAAAAATAACTAAAGATTAAATAAAATTAAAGAATTTGAAATATGATTAAAAAATTTCCTTACAATTTGAAGTTTATTTTAAAATTTTGTTAAATAAAATTTAATTAATTAATTTTAATTTATATAAATTTATTAATTAATAAATTAATCATTTTTAATAATGAGAGTTATTAAAATATGAATCAAACTGAAAAATTAGACAGTTTAAAATTTTTATGATTAAACTTTAATCTCAAAATGGGTTTTCAAAAACTGATATTAGAATATGAATCAAATTGAAAAATTAGACGGTTCAAAATTTTTATGATTAAACTTTAATCTCAAATTGGGTTTTAAAAAACAGATACAAAGTCGATCAGCAAGATACATATAATAAATTTCTTTAGATACAATTAAACTCCAAACCAAATAATTTGAATGAGCCTATTTCAAGAATAATTTTGCAAAGGAAGATGATTTCATGCTAAGATTCACTATAGTATTACCTTTTTTGTAATTTTTAATATTTTAAAAACAGATCGGAAATTAAATATGTAAGAAAAGATGTTTAAGTCTTAAAAAGTTCAAACAATATTAGATTGTTATAAAAATAATTAAAGATTAAATAAAATTGAAGAATTTGAAATATGATTGAAAAAATTCCTTACAATTTGAAGTTTATTTTAAAATTTTCTTAAATAAAAATTAATTTATTTATTTTAATTTATATAAAATTATTAATTAATAAAAATTGATCATTTAATTAATAAATTAATCTTTTTTAATAATAAGAGTTTTTAAAATATCAATCAAACTGAAAATTAGACAGGTCAAAATTTTCCGATCAAACTAATCGAAACAAATAATTATTACTGGTAATTTCCAATGATAACGACAAAAGTGGTTTGCTAGCCATCTTTTGAAGTGGATAATATTTATATTCAAAACATCATTATTAATATATAAAATTTTCATTTATTCTCACTTTATATAAGCTTTAAATAAGTTTCGAATGTCAAACTTCATAATTAGTGGCCTCTTCATAACTCAATTAGTTAATATTATGAAGAAATTTCATAATTATGGGGCAGTTAGACTTCAAACTATATTTAATTGCAAATTTTTATAGTATATGCCTTCTCATACATAGAAATGATGTATCTACATCCTAAAATCAACTTTGCTATGACTGGTTAACAAAAGTCTACTACTAAAATTAAAATTCTCAAAAGATTAGCGTCATTGTCAACTACTAAAAGTCAAATTCTCAAGTGATAGGCGCTTACGTGTAAGAAACTTTATAAACAGTGTATTCTATTAAGATATGTTCGGATAAGAAAGGAATTTGTGCTACTTTTCCATCTGTTCGATCCAAAATACCTCATGAGGAAAACCGTAGAAGGAACAGGAGCATGCATAAACTCATTTTAGGATAAACTTATGAATGTGGCTCCACAACTAGTTGAGAACATGACTGATATGAAAATAAAGGTATTGCAGAAACCATGTCAAGGTTTAGAGAGCTAGGTAACTCATTTTACTTGAAACCTAAAGTTTTTCTAGGTAGGGAGTTTGAAACATAAGTTCAAAGGCTGCATAAGCATGCAATGTAAGTTGCCTACTTGCAAAACATGTCATATAACAAAAGAACTGAAGTATAGATTGAAAACTAACTAAAAGGAGGATCGGATTCTATTTGTACTGTATCTGAGATAAATTTTGGATATTTCCGCGCCCTGCAACTTTTCTACAGCACTTATCAGGTACGCCATGAAGAAAAATAAAACATGTTGAAATCCAGTTGTTGACAATAAGGCAGAAAATTGGTTCTGAAAATTGATTGTGAAAAGTTCAATGCATAGCACGAGTCAGGTGTGGGAGGTTAAGAGCTTGAGACATCTCAGAATATACCATAAGAAACTCAATCAACAAGAAGCAGTGACAGAAGACTTATTTTCTTATCCAAGTCATTTCAAACATTTCCTGTCCAAATTAGCGGTGGTGCTTGGCAGCTAAATGTAAGATGAAAAACAAAGCCAGTAACATCTGACACTGCATGGGCACGGGAACAAAGGAAATTCTGGCGATGAAAGAATCTAAACACAGTCAAACATCAATGAAAATACACATCAAACTATAAAGCCAGGCCTCAACTCTCATCCACTTCCACACTGATTGGCTTCCAGCATTAGTAGCCTGCAAGATGAACATGTGTTATTTACATTTCAATCACTTGTGTTCACTTCTCTTTTCTCGCCAGCATCCTAGTCTGAATTTCAGCACAAAATCTAAGGATCTAGACTTTACTCACATCTGAAAAAAGGCCTACACGAGGAGAATGTCAAGAGTTACCACATTATACAAATCCTACACTTCACTCAGCAAGTTAAAATTCCCGATTTAAAGATTTCTTAAGAAAGTATCTGAAATAGGTAGAACTGAACCACAACATACTAACAATATACATATCTCTGTGTGTGTGTGTGTGTAACCCGTACATTCAAAAGTCAGATGACCAAGAGATTGTAAAGTTTCAAAATATTAAGCAGACTGCCAATTCAGTACCACATTGTCACAGTAAACAAGCTGTTCACATGACAGAGTTGTTTATTGGTTAGTTGTAAAAGAAACAAACATTACTACATGGAGATTACAAATCGAATATGGTAATAAAGAACTAAGCAGATTCTCTACAAACTTGTGTCTAGCCTTATACCTAACTATAATTTCATTGATCACCTGTTTTACATATTTGCAGGGACATTGAATACATAGAATCATCCTTTTCATTGAAAACAAGGATAGGAATTGATTTAAAATGGGAATCTATGTGATCAAGTAGGTCAAAACAGTTAACTGAAAATTTGAATTGCACGAGTAAGCTCAAGATGGTCGCGACATTTTAAGATGATAATATTCCAAAGCAAATAAAAGATGAATAGAATATTGCAAGACTCAATCAAAACCTACCTTATAGGAAATAGCAAAGGAAGCAATCGATTTTATTCAGATTCAGCAGCTGCTGCATCTACCTTGGGACCTTAATAAAGAAAAGAAAAGAAAATGAGGAATTACTAAAAGCAATTATGTTTGGTAGTAGAAAAAGAGGGATAATAATACCGTGAAGAGATAGAGGACGATGGTCCTTGCCCCAGCCGATGCCTCGAGTGGATTCGAGGTACTGTTGAACCAGGTGCCGGCACTTCTGCAGATGGTTCACTCCCTCGATGCGATAGCACCAGCGCAGCCTCTCCCTCAAGATCTTGGCTTTCTCGATATCGATCCACTTTTCTCGTACCAAGTGCTCCCTCATCTCCAGCATCGCCACTGGGTCCTTGTATGGGTTCGCCGGATCGAAGTCATCCGGCGGCGTTTCGTCGAACTCTGCCACTCCCTTCTTCCTCCCCATTTACCTACCTTAGAACTCTTAACAGTGCAATCACTTTGTGTATAGTCGAATGAATGAAAACGAAGGGTTAGAATAAAAGACAAAATTTCTTTTTAGAATTTTGCTTGGGCCTAAGCCCAACTAAAATCTATATCTGGGCCAGACTAATACATGAGCTTTTTTTTGGTTGGTAAAGCAGGCGAAACACGAAAAGAAGTCTCTAACTAACGAACATAAGTAACACCAATAAAATCATGAAAAAGTCACGAATTCACCGCATCCGATAGGCTAGCCAAGGGATGAAAACTCGGACTAAAGTCATAAGCATTAGGGGTGTTCATGGTAGGATAACCTGACCCGTTCATAAGTAGCCTGAACTTGAACCTGAATGTCAGGTTCGGCAATTTCATGAACCTAAACCTAAACCTGAACCTAAAGAACTTATAGGATCGGTTAACCTATTTTCAGGTTCGGTTCTCAGGGTAATCAGAACCTATTCGTATCAATATATATGATAAAAAATTATTAAAAAATTGGTGAAAACAAATACAAATTATTCATAAAAGTATGCATATA
>JAOSBM010159524.1:0-11454 GCA_027568955.1 Erythroxylum tenue | reverse complement strand
TGAAGGGGGAGGAGAGTGAAAACGAAAATAGGAGAGAAGAAGAGAGGTTTCAGTGAAAGAAGAGAAATCAAGTTGTTGAGGTAGGTTAACCATCTTTTTTCTTGCCTTATTAAAGTAATAGGTTGTGTTGAGGATGAAGGAGCTAGAGAGAAAAAAAGGTCTGTGTTGGCAAAAGATGGACTAGGAGAACCCATTTGATTTTAGGGTTTCTAAACTAGGTCCTAAGTTTTCTAACCTAGATGGGATATGGGTAGGTTAAATTTAAGTTAAATTTATGTTTGTTGAAATTGTGTGATTTTTTAAGTTTATATATTTCATTGGAATGTTATTTTAAATGGAACCTTGGTTATTTTAGGAAACCAAGGGAATCCTACCTAAGAGCAAGGGGAAAGGCAAGCTTGACTTGGAATTTTGCAAGCTATTTAGGTGAGTAATTTATTTATGGGAGAGTTGACTAAAAACAAAATACATGTTGCATTATAATTATGTTATACCTCAAAAGAGGTCATGACTTTTGTATTAAATGAAAAGAAGACAAAGCATAAAGTATGAGCATTTGAGAAAATGAATATGTGCTTTTGTTTGGGCAAGAGTGGAACCATTCTATTCATCACGTGCATATTGACAAGAGTCTTCTCCCGGCTGCCCGCTTGTGGCATATGAGCTCCGAAATTGGACTCATTCTGTTCATGGGATAAACTTCGATTTCTCCATTCTATTTTCATGGAATCCTCGAGCCATTTGGTTGTGCATTGCATAATTGAATTGTCAAGTTTGGTATATAATTGAGTGTTATGTTTAATGGTTGAAGTTTATGCTGTGTGTTAAAGGTTTGAGATAAATAGATCAAATGCTTAAATTACTTGACTAAATGGAAGGCTGCTGGAATTATTGAATATACGCCTGTATATACACATGCTTGAATTTATGGTCAATTGCCAATAACTATATATATATTAGTCATTGAGCTGTGTAGCTCACCTCACTATTCCCTCATCAGGTGCAGAACAAGAAGGGTAGCAATCCTTGCAAGGCATCGGAAACTCCAAGATATTAGGAACTTTTATAACTAAGTTAGTTTGATCACTTTTGGATAGCTGCACAAGCATGTAAACATTGAGCATTCTGTATATGTTGTATTTTGTGTTAAGCCTTTATTTATGATGTAAATTTGTAATTAAAGCTAGGTTTAAGCTTTTGTGATTTTTAGAAAACGAGTTTAGAACCAAAAAGTTCCCCATGTGTTGTGCACATCCCTTGGTAGTTGCACATTTCGAAATCCAAGTCTCTCCTATGTGTAGAAATTGTGTGCCAAATTCAGGAAAAAATTGGACTAATTTAAACTAAATTAGTCAAAGTTGCCCTCTGGAAAGTTACAACTTATCCTTCTAGCTTTCCATCGCTATATAGTAGGAAACAATTGGGCATAAGAGTCAAAAGTTATGGTCTTCATAAGGGGAGACGTATCGCCTGTAAAGACGCTTCTTCTGTGATGATGTCATATCATATGTGATGACTTCATTTCGTCTTAAGACTTTGCTTCGTCTTAAGTTGACTCCATTCGTCTGCCTTCTTCCATTCGTCTGCTTCGTGGAATTCGTTTGCCTTTTGACATTCGTCTGCTGGCATTCGTCTGTCTTTTTGGCATTTGTTTGCCTTCTTACATTCGTCTGCTTTATAGCATTCGTCTACTCCGTATTTGTCTGTTCCGCATTCGTCTACCCAGTGGCATTGGTCTACTGTTCCACATTCGTCTGCCCTGTGGCATTCGTCTACTATTCTGCATTCGTCTGCCTTGTGGCATTGGTCTGTTGTTCCGTATTTGTCTACCTTGTGGTCTTCGTCTGCTGTTCCACATTCATCTACCTTGTGGCCTTCGTCTGTTGTTTCACATTCGTCTGCTCCGTGGCCTTCGTCTGCTATTCGGCATTCGTCTGCTTCGCGACCTTCGTCTGATGTTCGACATTCGTCTGCTTCGTGGCCTTTGTCTGCTGTCCGGCATTCGTCTGATCCGTGGCCTTCATCTGCTATTCGGCATTCGTCTTCTTTGTAGCATTCGTCTGCTCCGTCTACTTTGTGGCATTCGTCTGCTTTATAGCATTCGTCATCGTCTGCTTCTCCGCATTCGTCTGCTCTTCCACATTCGTCTACCCCGCATTCGTCTGCTTTGTAATCACTCGTCTGCTTTCTGTTTTCCCTATAGTTGACCCTCCGCTTCTTCTGTGCACTGTTCATCTTAAATCGTCTGGTCAAATTTTTGACCGTCCTAATGATATAATTTGTCTTCAAGGTCTTCATGAAAGTTGTAGGTTTTGAAGTCTTCTTTTGACAGTCCAAAGAATTATTAGGTTGTCGACTACAGAGAAAGTTATGCATTTTTGTCCCTAAACAAGTTCGATAGGGTTAAGGACATTATTGTCTCTATCAAATGTCTCCGAATGCTGGGCTCCGAAAGCGGGGTCCTACAGAAGCATGCACCTTGTCTTTTCTAGAAAAGTCCTATTGAGTCTCTCAGCTACACCATTCTGCTGGGTGTAGCTTTTACTGTTTTGTGCCTTAGGATTCCTTTCTTGCTGCAATACTCCTCAAACTCTTTATTGCAGTATTCTAATCCATTGTCAGTCTTTAGACACCTTAACTTCTTCCCAGTCTAATTTTTCATAAGTGTATGCCATCTTATGAAATTTTTCAGTGCTTCATCCTTTCTCTTCATCAGATATACTTAACACTTCCTAGATCTGTCATCAATAATGGACATGAAGTATAAGTTCCCTCTTGCTATAGGTACTTGAGCTGGCTCCCAAAGATCACTATGAGCATACTTCATGATCTTTATGGCCCTCTGAGCTCCCTTTTAGAAATTGGATCTGTGATGCTTTCCAAGCACACATGATTCACAGAATTCCAACTTCTGTAGGTTTTGATCAGGGATTAATCCTTGTTTAGAAAGGTGGAACAAACTTTTGTTCCCTGCATGACCTAACCTTGCATGTCATTGCTTGTTTGGTTCATCATTACCCTTCTCAGTAACTTGATTAATTTCAATTAAGCCTATAACATAGTACAGCCCATCCCTCTCAATTCCTCTAATAATGACTCTACCGTCCTTTAGGATTTCTCTGAGTCCATCTTTTGATCTGATCTGAAACCCTTGCTTAGCAAACAAGCTTTCAGAAATCAGGTTTCTCCTTATTCCAGGCACAAATCTCTCATTATTATGGATCCTTCTCTTTCTATCAAACATGGTGATGGAAACACTTCCATTCCCTTCTATCCTTTGCTGCCCAAAGTCTACCATTTTCACCTTGGCAGTGATTGGTTCAAATGTAGTGAACCAGTCTCTATGTGGTGTCATATGCATTGTACACCCCGAGTCAAAAATCCATTCCCTACTCAGGTCTCCACTGTCTTCAGTGACAGCCAGAATCTCATCACCACTTGAGTCTTTTGGTTTCTTCACATTCCCTGTATCTCTACTTTCTACAGCCTTATCCCTCTTTTTATTTCTACAATCTTTTACAAAATGTCCCTCCTTATCACAGTAGAAGCACTTCTTTCCTTTTCCCTTTTTCTTCTTTTTCTTCGCCTTCCTTGGTGTGGTTTTCCTCTCCACTTCCCTTCTGCCACTTTCCTTTCTTGCTATTCTTCTTATGAGAATTCTTCTCATGACTGTTCTGTTGGACCCCGTTTCCGGAGCCCAACATCGGACGCGAAACCCTGAAACCTGAGTGTGAGAGAAAGACTTGGAAAGCGAAAAGTTTGAACCAAAGTCTCCATGAAAGCAGAAGCCGGCAACGTCGCGACGTCTGGGATCTCGTCGCAACGAGCATAGGTAAGGGCATACTTCGCGACGTGTGCTTAAACGTTCTTCGCGACGAGCCAGCAAGGCATGCGTCGCGACGAGCAATTAATTCAACGTCGCGACGAGCCAACAGCTTTGCCCTCGTCGCGACGATCACTTATCGCGACTAGCGCCCCGACTCCAAAGGCTTAACATAATTCTTAACCACTAAACCCACATCAATCCCAAAACAAAAATAAACTCATACCTAAATACATGCATTCTTTGAAAATCTGAATGTAAATTTCATCAATAACCCAAGTAAGATTTTTACAATATCTCATATGCTTGACTTTAAACAAATCATGAGCAACTTTTAAATCATGCATGCATCAAACTTGTCAACAATCATAGCACATAAGCACAACATAATGGTTCGGGTAAGTCCAAATTCATGACGTCCTACACATTCCCATATAATGGTCCTGTATAGTCGTAAATTCTTGGGAGTCCCTGAGGAAGCTCCATGCCGCTAGCGGGCAGCCGGGCGAAGGCTATACTTGTGTCGACATGCACGTGACGATTCGTGTGGACTACCACAGACCCATGTAACACATATAATATCACAGCTTGTAAACCTGTTGCCCATAAAGGCACTTTTTCTTGAAAGCTTGCTTTTCATAAACTTATCATTCTTGCTAAAATTATTTCTGAAAACGTAGTTTATAAACATGTGTCTCGTTTAACGAGAAAATCCCTTTTCATAAATCATCAACACAAATTCATGAAATGAACACATAACAATGCAATAAAGGCAACTTGATGATGCAATTCAAAACATTGAATCTTTCTTGATTTGAAGAAAAACAATGAGTAGCTTAGTTACTCTATTATAAACGTGTACCCACCTGGAAATCCTTGCTTGATTCTGGTTTAATCGTGTCCTTCCTCTTGCCCCTCTTACCCCACTTGCCTCACTTGATTTCCTTAAACAACAACCAAAAATCATCTCAATCGGACATCCACAGCAACAGTTAGACCAAAATTTCTAAAGCATACTAGTGCTGGAAAGATGGGAGCACGTCGCGACGAAGCTGCTGACAATGGACGCTCGTCGCGATGAGGAGCATGGGCACGTCGCGACGAATTTTGTTGGTGTACGTCGCGACGTCTGCAACTGCACATCGCGACGTGCACCCGCAAAAACTTCCGAAACTAATTTTCTCACATTTTCTCAACCATACTCTTCCCATCTTAGATAAACAACCTATATAATCTTAAATCATCTCCTATTCTTCATTTCTAAGCTCATGCAAACCCAAAATCAAGAACAAAATACTAAAATCCATCTTAAATCTAAAACCCTAAAACTAAACACCTTCTTACTCCATTTATCTTCATCCTCACATGCATATCAAGCCATAATCTAACTAAGACAAGATAAAAAGACTTAAACTTACTTGATTGATGCTTTAAAAGTCTTCAAATCTCCAAGAATCTCAAAGTTCTTCTTTCCCTCTTCTTCTTCTTCTCTCCCCACGACAATCTCCCTCCTTCTTCTTCTTTTTTCTTTTTCTTTCTCTTATTTCCTCTTCCTAATTTCTACTCTTATCAATTATACAAAGTCCTTTATGCCCCTCCATGAAAAGCCCTATACCCTACATGCTTAGTGATCTTCCTATTTTACCCTTACACATTCTTACTTCTTAATTTCTCAATTTAATACTTCTTATTCCCTCAATTTAAGCAATAAATACTCCAAGCATAGACATGCTAATTAAACTTCAACTAAGAAAAAAAATTTATAAATCAAACCTCAAAAATTACCGAAATCATGCTTATTCCAAGAAAAAGAATTCGGGGCCAACATGTTCTCTACAAACATTACTTCAGCCTCTTTCTTAAATGGATTAACATCCACTATTTCTTCCATTACTAAGTCCAATACCCTCTTAACCGTGAGGGATTATCCACTAGCATGCATAATTACCTTCTTGAATGCATTGAATTCAGAAGGTAAAGCCTTTAGAATTACTAAAGCCTGATGCTCCTCAGAAATTTTCTCATCTATAGCTTCTAAATCTTGAACTAGCTTAAAGAAATAGTCTAAGTTGTCATCTAAGGAGACAGAGGTATTCATCTTGTAGTTAGCAAGATTGTGAAGAAATGTCATCTTGTTAGGAAGCCACTTCTTTACATAAAGTTCATCAAGTTTGATCCATAGCTTCTATGCAGTGTTACAATTATGCACTTTTCTTATCACTGTTAGTGATAAGTGAAGCATTAACTTGTAATGTGCAAGTCTTTGCATTTTCAGTTTCTTTACTGGATCAGTCTCAAGATCATACTGATCTTCTATAGCTCCATAACAATCATATGATTTAAGAAGAGCTTGCATCTGGAGTTTTCAGATGGTAAAGTCTTTTTTTCCAGTAAATATATTCATTTCTTTTCCTACCATTGTGACTGTAGTTTAAAGAAACAAAAGACTTTTACTTACTAACTGTTCTTGACAAATCTTTGATGCTTTGAGTGGCCAAGAAGTTCCCCAAGAGGTTTCCAAAAGCTCTGATACCACTTCTGTTGGGATATTATTGCTTTACTGCTCACTTTACAAACAAAGACTGATCAAGATTGTTAACTTTTGCAGATATTATGGAATGCAGAAAAATAAAGAACACCAATCTTTTTACTTGGTTCTATAGCTTCAACGCTATCTTCATCCAAGGTTCCCACTAATGTGGTTTCCACTAATACGATAAAGAAGATGAGAAACAGTACAGAGATTGCGTGTTTTGCAACACTTGCAAAGAGCCCTCCAAACTCTCCTAGTACCTACAGGTGTGTACTCTCGCACTCTCTGATGTTTTCTCACTCTGTTCTTGCTTTCTCAAAATTACTGAATACAATGTAAATTGAATGAAGAAGTTTCTGTGTTGTCTCTTTGACTGATACTGGAGTTGCTTCTTTTATAGGTGAAGAAGATGACGGCTTTCAGATGAATTTGCTTGAATCAGACAATCACCATGTGCCTCCCACGTGAGTCACTTATTCTCCTCCTTCTGTCTGCGTATTATATTAACTGAAGTTGCATATTTGTTTTGTCTTCTACACATGTGATATGACAATGTATTGGCTTGAGGCTTTTGACTTGTGTTTTGATGCGTGTCTCACGTGAGTTCGTCTGAAGCTAACTCATTCGTCTCTGTCTGATAGAACCATCGAGAACTTCTCTTTCTTTGACTCCTTCAAACATCTTACACACATTCACCTTCTGTCTTCAATTTTCACCTATTTTTGTTGTTTCTGAATTGAGGTTGATGGAGTATACGTGATTCTCATCACACTAATTAATACATGATAATAAGATTTCATCATAAATTAGTCACGTAAGTTATTTGACAATTAAGTATAAAAATTGTAGAATTCTAATTAATCAAACCTATCATATATGAGTGGAGGTGAGAGATAAAAATATCCATAATAAGTATCTGATTAGCTTTCGCATTATATTTGTCACAACTACTCAACTGCTAAGACAATTATAACAGTTTCATAATCATAATGTATAAATTTTATTTTTTAAAAGCAAATTCATAAAAAGAAAAAAAGAAGGCAGATAACCAAGAAAGATCATATAAAAATAATATTAATTTGTTAACAAGCAAGAGTATTAGATTTTACAATTATATTATCTGACAATATCTCTTGTAATTAATGTTTGCATAAGAGTGCTCTTCTCTATATCAACTTCAGGAATTTCCCTTTTTCAACTTTACATTCCAAGCTAAAGAAATATAAGATATCGTTGCCATTGCCTCTACTTCTGGGATAGACCACTCTATTTCGTCTATCCAAGTTTTAGCACTCACCACATTCCCCGTATGATTTTACACTTGGAATGATTGTGCAAGGAATGACGATAATACCTGGAACGGGACAGCAGAGTTGGACGCATACAAGAATCAAGGCGTTTCAATTCAATGGCGGAAGGTAAGCAATCTTACTACGTCAAAAATGGCTTGAAATATACAACGCTGTTGTTCCAGAATCTGTACAAATACTATTCTGCTTTGTTAAAGGACTTCTAAACAGGATTAAAAGAATAAATTTTATGTTGTTATTCATTTCAAATGTTCCGTACTTTCTCATTTTACTAAGCAAGGCAAGTTTCCTACCAAAAATCTATTATTCATTTTTCAAAATTTATTTATTTTATTTCTTTAGAAATAAAGATTAAAAAAAAATTGGAATCTTTGCAATCAAACTTGAGAGTGGCATTGCCACAGTCACACTCATATCTTCCATATTGTTATGTTACATAAAATAAAATTAAATGATCAACAATTTCTTCCCTCTTAATTACCAAACAAAACAATTTCTTCCCTCTTAGTAGCACATTAAACAAAATACAAACTGAAATTAGAAAGTGAATGAGAAGTAGATGAAGAGAGTCCAAAACTGCAAACAGATAGAAATGGCTAATCCGTATTAGGTAATTTAACAATATAATCTCTTAACAAACACTGATTACGCTGTGAAGTAACATCTATAAATTAAGCAGCATTAGCTATGAACCGTAGTAATTGCGCTGGTGCAACGAAGAAAGCTGGACTGGAGCATGGAAAGAAGCAAATCATCGAAGTCCAGTCCCTACCCTGGTAAAGCAACAAGAACTGTAGGTAATGAACTGGAATAGGTAGCTGTCCGTTATGAATTAAAAACATATGATAGAAGAAAATGTAACTATTTCCAGAAAAAAGAGGAGATTTGATGGTGTCTAAAACCAAGCTGAAGCCGTTTGTTGGGAAGAAGAGAAGGCCTAGCATGACAAAGAAGAGCCTGTCAAGCTAGCCAAGGCAACTTGCCTGAAGACCCAGAAAAGGGTTTTTGAACACAATCCCAATTCCTTGGAACAGGCAAGTCATCCTTGGCTAGTAAACAAACTCTTGTTTTCATGTTAGACCTCTCTTCCTCTTGTTTCCTTTGCCATAATTGGATGTCTATTACCTTATTTGGAAATCTCTATATATAGCCATAAAAGAATAAGTTCCTTATCCATATTGACATTATCAGGTCCCATAACTGATATGGCTCATCTGACCTTTTTCTGTTCTACTTTATTGCTGCCCATTATGGAATCTATCCTCTGATCAGGATCAGAAGGAAATTCAGAAAAGTCAAATATAAGACGCAGGGAAAGCTGCATGCCTGCATCCATTTTGCAACTTGCTTTGCGCTTGAGGCAAACTTGAGATGGCTAATACGAAAAAAAAAAGGTAATAAAATGGCCCAAAAAATTGTTGATAGTACATGATGGAACTCCTAAATACATGCCTTTGTAAAAGCAGAAACGTTCGTGTAGACAATGTTCTTTTCACAAGTAGATATATTCATCTACATCTGTCATCTGTTCCATAAGTTTGGTTCTCAGTGATATTAGCAGACCAACTGTCAAGATAAATTAGTTAAGTAATTGGGCAATCAAGTATTAGAAACACAGTGTGTGCAAGTGACAGTTGACAAGAACGTCATGGCCTTTGAGTTCCATTCCAGTCATTGGAAAGAAAAAAAAAAAAGAAGCAGAAGATTTCCAGAAGCTATCCATGTTTTCCCCTTCCTCTTTCCATGTCGTTCTGTAATTAGTCGTCGAAGCGAAAATCAAATGTTGTTGAGCTCTACAACTGGTGACGCCATAGAAACACATAATCAATGTAGAATTTGCCCAGAACGTTAAGTAGGCTGTAAGACTCAACTGGTTACCACTTACCATAATCGAAGATTCGATGTCTTTTATTGGAAGTCGCAACTTTTGCATCTATCACGAGATCATGATGCGAATGACTAACTTTTTATCCATTTTATGACTCAACGCAATAATTGCGACTTAAGGAAAGATTTTGTTCCAAGACGATAGACCTGGAGTTATGTGAAGGCACTGCTCCCTTCTATGCACCTTTCAAAGCGTAAAGGCATCACAAAATTTAAATTTAGGGAAAATAAGACTTTTCCCATGGTAAATTGGATGCACTTAATCAACCATCCCAATCAAATTTGTTACGCCTGTCTTTTTAGCAAGCATGCAAAGAAGAGTTTTTTAAAGGAGGCTACATCAAGAGCAGCCAAGCCCAAATTGTACATATTAATATTTGTGAGCTTATTAATCCATTATCATTTAGTGGCAACAAATATTTCATCCTCTTCATGGATGATTTTAGTAGAAAGACATGGATTTACTTCTTGAAGCAAAACTCTAAAGCATTTGCTACATTCAAGAACTTCAAGGCTCTTGTAGAAAAAGAAAGTAGTTATAAAATCAAGGCTTTAAGATCTGATAGAGGAGGCGAGTTCATCTCAATAAAGTTCAATGAATCTTGTGAAGCTTATGAAATTCGACTTCCTTAACGGTCCTTAGATCACCACACCAAAATAGCATCATGGAGGGGAAGAATAAAACAATTATTAACATAGCTCGAAGCAGGTTGAAGGCTAAGAATATGCCTAAGGAGTTTTGAACTGAAGCTGTCTCTTGTGCAGTTTACGTATCTAATCACTCACCAAATCAAGTATTAAGGATCGTATGTCAACAGAAGCATAGAGTGGACATAAGCCTAACGTGAATCACTTAAGAGTGTCTGGGTGCATTGCTTACAAGTACATCCCACAACAAGAGAGAAGCAAGCTTGATGATAGAAATGTCTAACATGTCTTTGTTAGCTATGACACAAACTCAAGGGGCCATAAATTGTACAACCCAAGCAATGGCAAGGTAGTGATGAGTCGCGATGTAGAATTCGATGAAGACGGAGCATGGAATTAGGAAAGAAAAGAAAAAAAGCAACTATGATTTAATTCCATACTTTGTTGGGGAAGCAGAAGAAGTGTTGAACCCTGCTTCCGGAGCCTAGCATTCGGAGACATTAACGGAAACATTACTTGTCCTTAACCATATTGAACCTGTCTTGGGGCAATTAATATAACTTTCTCTATAGATGTCTGATTAAGTTCATTCTTAGACGGTTTGAAAGAGGACTCATATATCTACAACTTTATAAAAAACTTGAAGACATATTTTGTCATTTAAAGGGTCAAAATTTGACCAGACTATAGGGTAGACGATTCAGTCTACAGTGGACCAAACGATAGGGTAGACAAATTGGGAAAATTGCCATAACTTTCCCTATAGACATCTGATTAAAGTGTTCTTTAGATTTTTTGAAAGAGTACTTCAAGATCTACAAGTTTTATGCAGAGCTCGAAGACAGATTTTGTCGTTTAAAGGATCAAAATTTGACCAGACGATAGGATTAGATGAAACCAGACGAAGGGTCAGACGAATTGGGAAAATTGCTATAACTTTCACTAGAGATGTCGGATTAAGGTGTTCTTTAGATGGTTCGAAAAAGGACTTCAAGATGTACAACTTTTATGAAACCTTGAAGACAAATTCGATCATCTATAAGGTCAAAAATGGGACCAGACGATAGGATCAGATGAATAGTGCACCAGAAGATATGACTTCATCACCAGACGATATGACGTCATCACCAGACGATACAATCTATACTCTTGAACATTTCCCCTTATAAGGACCATATGTTGGACCCCGAACTTTTGGGTGAAAATTAGAAGTATTAAAATGAATGTTAATGAGAAAGAATTTGGTGAGACAA
>JAOSBM010159511.1:0-11455 GCA_027568955.1 Erythroxylum tenue | reverse complement strand
GAACCTGGAGGATGTGTGTGGACTGCAGAGCTGTGAATAAAATCACTGTAAAGTATCGCCATCCTATTCCTAGGTTAAATGACATGCTTGATAAATTGTATGGTTCATGAATCTTTACAAAGATTGATTTGTAAAGTGGATATCACCAGATTAGAATGAAACCAGAAGATGAATGGAAAACTACGTTTAAGACTAAATATGGGTTATATGAATAAATAGTCATGCCATTTGGTTTAACTAATGCACCTAGCACTTTTATGAGATTGATGAATCATGTCTTGCGTGCATTTCTTGGCAAATTTGTGGTTGTTTACTTTGATGACATCTTGATTTATAGCACTAATCTTGATGAGCATGTCATGCATGTGACATGTGTCTTGGATGTACTGAGACAGGAGAAACTGTATGCGAACCTTAAGAAGTGCACATTTTGCATTGATAGACTTGTATTCTTAGGGTTTGTAGTCAGTGCTCAGGGGGTAGAGGTTGAAAGTGAGAAGGTGAAGGCTATTCAGGAGTGGCCAACGCCTAAGAGCGTGAGTGAGGTAAGGAGTTCTCATGGACTTGCCAGTTTTTACAGGAGGTTTGTAAAGGATTTTTCTACTATTGCTGCTCCGTTGACTGAAATAGTCAAGAAGGAGAAAGGGTTTACATGGGGTAAGGAACATGAATATGCATTTTTAAAGTTAAAAGATAAGTTGTGTTCTGCTCCTATTCTTTGTTTACCTAATTTTGAGAAAGCTTTTGAGGTTGAGTGTGATGCTTCTGGGGGTGCTGTGCTTTTGCAGGAAAACAAATCAGTTGCATATTTCAATGAAAAGCTTAGTGGTGCACAACTCAATTATCCGACTTATGACAAGGAACTGTACGCTGTGGTGACAGCACTGGAGGTGTGGCGACATTACCTTCAGCCTAGAGAGTTTGTCATTCGGACGGATCTGAGTCCTTGAAGCACTTGAAAGGACAAGGCAAGTTGAGCAAAAGACATGCTACTTGGGTGGAGTTTCTGGAGACCTTTCCATACGTGCTTCGCTATAAGCAAGGAAAGGAGAACGTGGTAGCTAATGCATTATCTAGGAGGTACACTTTACTTTCTGCTCTTAGTTCTAAACTTTTGAGTTTTGAACAACTTAAAGAATTGTATGCTTCAGATGTTGACTTTGCTACTGTTTATTCTGCTTGTGAGTATGTTGCATTTCAGAAATTCTATAGACATGATGGCTATTTGTTCCGAGGTAATCAATTGTGTGAGCCTAATTGTTCTATGCGTGCTTTATTTGTGCATGAGGCCCATAGTGGTCGATTAATGGGTCATTTTGGGGTTGCTAAGACTTTGGATATTTTGCATGAACATTTTTATTGGCCTGAAATGAGTAGAGATGTTGAACGTGTATGTGCCAAGTGTATTGCCTGTAGACAGGCAAATCCACTGTCAAACCTCATGGAATGTATACCCCTTTACTTGTGCCTACTGAACCGTGGGTTGATGTTTCTATGGACTTTGTCTTGGGCTTGCCTAGGGCAAAGAGGGGTTTTCGTAGCATCTTCGTTGTGGTTGATCGATTTAGTAAGATGGTGCATTTTATTGCATGTCATAAGACTGATGATGCTGTGCATGTTGCTAACTTATTTTTCAAAGATGTTGTTAGATTGCATGACATTCCTAAGTCTATTATGTTTGACAGAGATGCTAAAATTTTGAGCCATTTTTGGCAAGTGTTGTGGGGGCAAGTTGGGTACAAAATTGCTCTATTCTACTACTTGTCATCCACAGACAGATGGACAAACCGAGGTAGTTAATAGGACCTTGGGTACCATGTTGCGTGCTATAGTAAGTAAGAATTTGAAAACTTGGGGTGAATGTTTGCCATTTATTGAATTTGCATATAATCGGAGTGTGCATTCTACCACAGGTTTTTCACCTTTTGAGCTTATCTATGGTTTTAATCCTTTGACTATTTTGGATTTGGTTCCTTTACCCTTGCATGAGTTGTCTAGTACAGATGGTAAGAGAAAAGTCGAGATGGTCAAGGAGTTGCATGAGAAGGCACGACAGCATATTGAGCAGAGGAACAAGGTATATGCGAAGCAAGCCAACAAGGGGCAAAAAATGGTGACCTTTGAACCTGGTGACTGGGTTTGGGTGCATCTGCGGAAGGAGAGATTTCCTACCTAGAGGAAATCCAAGCTGGATCCTAGGGGTGACGGTCCATTTCAAGTATGGCGCGGATCAATGACAACACCTATAAAATTGATCTTCCAGGTAAGTATAATGTGTCCGCTACTTTTAATGTTGTTGATCTTTCTCCTTTTGATATGGATTCAGATTCGAGAACGAACCTTCATGAGGAGGGAGGGACTGATGTAAGCGGGACCATGGACAATCGCTCAAGGCCAGGCAGAGAGCTAGTCATACCAGAATGGTCCATGACCAAAGCTAGGACCAAGAGATTTAAAGAGACTCTTTATACGCAAGTGGGTTTTTATCTTGAGAAGATGGCGAACTCCGAGCCTATTGGAGGAGAGTTTAATGGAATTGAGCCCAAACTAATCCATTTAACTCAAATCCTTGGACCAGATACACTTGGAGCTTGAAGACCCACGAATCAGACCTATTTATTTAATTTTTGGACTTCGTTTTATCTTGGGCTTCCATGTATTTTAGCCCAACCTTTTATTATTTGACGTAGGTATAAATACTTATGTTTTAGGGTTTTAGAGGTTTCAGATCATATTGTTTGATTGCCGTCAGCTTTAGGGAGAAACATTATTCTCTTGTTCTTGTTACTTTTCGAACCATCTTTCACTTATCAATTGTTTTCTCAATTGTGGGGTGTCGATTGTTTGTCTCTGGGTTTTATTTTGATCATCGGGATTGCTTAGAATAAGTTTTCGAGAGGTGTCATAGAAATCAAACCTTGCGTATCCTTATTTTCTTATTTGTTGAATTCCAAATAGCTATCCTTCTTAATTCCTCTAGGTCAAAAACGCATCAAACAAAAATTCCCATTGAAAACATCATCACATCGACGTAATCCTTCCGCGGTGCGCGTCAACTTGCATTTCTAGAAGACAAAGTATTAGCAAGTTGAATGCATGTGGGCTTTTATCTTGAGAAATGGCGAACTCCGAGCCTATTGGAGGAGAGTTTAATGGAATTGAGCCCAAACTAATCCATTTAACTCAAATCCTTGGACCGGATACATTTGGAGCTTGAAGACTCACGAATCAGACCTATTTATTTAATTTTTGGACTTCGTTTTATCTTGGGCTTCCATGTATTTTAGCCCAACCATTTATTATTTGACCTAGGTATAAATACTTATGTTTTAGGGTTTTAGAGGTTTCAGATCATATTGTTTGATTGCCGTAGGCTTTATGGAGAAACATTATTCTCTTGTTCTTGTTACTTTTCGAACCATCTTTCACTTATTAATTGTTTTCTCAATTGTGGCGTGTCGATTGTTCATCTTTGGGTTTTATTTTGATCTTCGGGATTGCTTGGAACAAGTTTCCGAGAGGTGTCGTAGAAATCAAACTTTGCGTATCTTTATTTTCTTGTTTGTTGGATTCCAAATAGCTATCCTTCTTAATTCCTCTAGGTCAAAAACCCATCAAACAAAAATTCCCATTGAAAGCATCATCACATCGACGTAACCCTTCCGTGGTGCACTTCAACTTGCATTTCTAGAAGACAAAGTAGTAGCAAGTTGACCTACCTGAACCTCCAAGTTGTGGATGGAGGAAGCATCGTTCTTTAAGATTTGGTCAAATTTGACGTCATGGCTTGCAAACATCCGTTTCTGATTCTTTCCTGCCTTCTTTGACTTTCCTCTTGGCTTGAGAATTTAGATCCCAATACATCCATTAACTTGTCCATTTTGCTCTCCAAAGACCCAAGACGGTCTTGCTAAAATCCAAACGGCCTTTGTGGTTTTTCTTGGCCACCTGTATTGTAAATACTCCAAGAAAATTTTGGGTGATTTTTTCACCCCAAATTATAAGTGTTAGAGATGGATTGTTACCTCCATATGGTTGGCCCAAGTAATTTACCTGTTCTGTGCTACTAGCTCCTAATAAGAAGCATTCTATTATGCAATGGTTGTCCTGCCCATATAAGTCACAGTGGACCTGCACGGCTTTGGCTGTGGATGAAGAAGCTTATTGCATATTATTTAACTGGTTGGTGAGGGTGGTAATCTAAGCTTGCAAGGATGTGACAAAAATCAATTGGAATCATGCCTTTTTGTTCCTTTGTGCCTTGCCTACTCCTTTTGTTCAACCACATGCAACAATTACTTGTCAACTCCTCCAAAAGATCATGAGCTGCCTTAATGGTTTTCCTCATCAATGACCCTCTAGTAGTTGCATCTATTGTCCCTCTTATAGTCTGATTCACACCATTATAGAATGTCTGTAGTAAGAACTCCCTTGGAAGGTTGTGGTGTGGGCAACTTCTTTGCAACTCTTTGAACCTCTCCTAAGCTTCATATAATGACTCCCCATCATTTGTTTGAAAGTTTGTAATTTCCTTAATGATCCGTGTAATCTTTGTCAATGGGAAGTACTTGGCAAGGAAGGATTGGGCTACTTGCTTCCTATGTAGTAATCTGAGATGCACTAAATGAGTTATACCATGCCTTGGCTCGATCTCTCAAAGTGAATGGAAATAATTTGAGCCTCACAACATCATCAGACATCCCTTGGAATCTAAAAGTGTCGCATATTTCTAAAAAGTTTGCTAGGTGGGCATTGAGATCTTCAGTTGATAACTCATAGAATTAAACACTATTATGGAGTATGTTCAGAAGTGTCGATTTGATTTCAAATTTTTTTGTTGTGACAGTAGCCTTGCAACTCCTTGTGGACTAAATCTGGGCCTCATAAAGTCCATTAATGTTCTCTCGGCTTTTCTTTGTTCTCCTTCTTCCGTCGTATTTGTTTGAAGATTTTCTTGGCGCTTTGCTCTCCTTAACCTCCTCTCTTGTCTTGTAATTTTAGAAAATTCTTGTTCAAAAGCTTCGTCAGACCTTCTTGTGCTCCTTGTGTTCATAGACCTGCAAATACGCAAGGAAAAGTATCAAAAACTCTCAAATCAAAGTTACCAAAACTAAACAATATACTAAATAAACAATTGCCGGCAACAGTGCCAAAAACTTGTTGATTGCAAAACCAATTCACTAGTTTTACGCTCAAAACCGCAAGTATACGAGGTGTGTAGTAAAGGACAGATATCGATCCCTCAGAGATTGTGTTTAGATGCTACTTAATTCATGCTACTTTTTTTTAGAACCAATTTTAATAAACATAAACTGAAAAATTAAACTAAATCAAACAACTAACAATGAACAAATGATAAAGCTAAAGTGCAAAAACTTGTCATTCAAGATTTAACAATTAGAGATCACTTTTTCCCTATCTTAGCTCCCTCCTATCTTGTTAATTGAATTGTACCTCACCTAAGATGTCGTAATGCATTAACTACCGTCTCTCAAGGTGCAATTAATTGTCCCTAGCCAAATTAAATGGAAATGATTAAGTAATCTCTCAATCTACATAATTAGTCCACTAATTTAACTAGTTATGAAGTTATCCTATGGATAATCAACTAATTAGCCAAGATCTCTTTCTAACTAATTAATTAACTTGATGAATGTAGGTCTATAGAGTGCCATTTCTCATTGTACAACTGTATATAATTTACCCAACTCAATTTCTCAATATATTGCAAGGTATAAGCTCAACATTCATCAAAAGCATCATTCATTCAAATCAACAAAGTAGGAGTTCAATAAGTAGTTCAAAAGTAATCTCTACAAATAACTTAGCCACTCATAATGTCATTAACATCCCCAACAAACAAAAAATCCATAATAAAGATGCTAGAAGAGAAAAACGAAATAAGAATTAGATGAAGCAAACTCTTCCTCTTCTTTGCCCAAATCTAGAAAATCTGGAGTTGGTGTGCTCTTTGCCTAATTTGGAATGGAAATCTTGATCCTCTACCTCTCTCTAGGCTCTAAATTTGTTTTTTAACTCAAGGAGGCAAGTGCTCCCAACACCCTCTTGGCCCTAGGATTTTTACCCTTATATAGTCACAAAAACCTAAAAATAAGTGAAACCTGAGTGTCTCTTTGGGTTAGGGATCCCACGATTGTGGGAATTAGCATGAATCCCACATTCGTGGGTTCTTGTCCTACAATTCCTCCACTTCTCTTCTCCTCTCTTCGTCCCTAACTCAATCACAAAGGTGGCCACCCTCCATTTCTATTTCAAAATGAGCAATGCTTACCCTAAATCAACATCAATCATAAAAGAACAACCATAAAGATCAAAGTAAACAAAAACATACCAAATAAGTCCTAAAACATAACAATAATAACCTATAATGCAAGAAACACATGCCAAACACTTAGAAAAATACACACTAATGCATAACTATCAATGGATCATGATACAGTCGATTGCTTCTTGATGAAGGATAATGGATCAGAGTAAGTAAACTATGTGGGAACCTAATACGGTCGAGGAGGGGGAAACAATCCCTACTCCAACGTATATAAACTTGGGTGGAAAAATCACCCAAACTTCTCTTGGTCAAACAACGATAGAGGATAGTTCAGACCTCAAGGACCACCAAGTTTCCAGCAAGACAAACTGAGTTTGATGGAATCCAAACTGGACAAAATCTTAGACAAGCTTGGAACCCTAGACGATGCACAAAAGAGTCTGGAAGACATATTTGAACAAGTAACAAAGAATCATGCCTCTTCTATCCACAATCCAGAGGTCCAAGTAAACCAATTGTCAAATGCTTTCTTTTCGTCAAATGTGGGAATTCTTCCTAGCACTTCAGGAACAAAACTGAGGGAGCAACTAAAGGCTATTACACTTCAAAGTGGGAAGGAACTTGAACCACCCACAAAGACAACAGAGGAGCCATTTCCTCCTGTTGAGAAAGATCAAGAAAAGGAGAAAGAAGTAGATATGAGCGAATATCCTTCATATGTCACCCCTCCACCATATCAACCCAAGATTGCTTTTCCTCAACGATTACAAAAGAAGAAGCTGGATGCGCAATTGGAATGGGTCAGTCTAGTACAATGTGTACCTAAAAAGGGTGGAATGATGGTAATAGAAACCGAGAGTGGAGAAGTAATTTCAACAAGAATGGTCACAGGATGGAGAGTGTGCATAGATTATCTCAAACTCAACACAGTGACTAAGAAAGGTCATTTTCCTCTTCTGATCATAAACCAGATGATAGAAAGGGTGGCTGGTCATTCGTTTTACTACTTCTTAGATGGATATTTGGGGTACAATCAGATCTTCATCTACCCTGATGATCAAGAAAAGACCACATTCACCTACCTTTATGGTACCTTCATTTACAAACAGATGCCTTTCGGATTATGCAATGCCCCGACTACATTTCAGAGATGGATGATGTCTATTTTCGCCGATAAGATCAAAGATATAATGGAGGTGTTCATTGATGCTTTTTTGGTTTTTGGGGACTCTTTTGAAATGTGTTTAACCAATTTGGACAAAGTTCTTCAAAGATCTGAAGAGTCACATTTAGTGTTGAATTAGGAGAAATGTCATTTTATGGAGCAAGAGGTGATAGTGCTAGGGCATAAAATCTCACACCAAGGATTTGAAGTGGACAGAGCAAAAACAGAAGTTATAAAAAAGCTTCCACCACCAAGCAATGTAAAAGGTGTGCAAGGATTCTTAGGTCATGCAGGATTTTACCGTCGATTTATCAAAGACTTCTCACAAATTACAAGACCTTTGACAAATCTATTAGTCAAGAATGTGCCCTTTCTATTTGATGAAAAGTGTATGCTTGCCTTCAATAAACTAAAGGAGGCACTAACATCAACACCAATTCTATCACCACCGGATTGGACACTTCCATTTGAGGTTACGTGCAATGCAAGCGACCAAGCTATAGATTGTGTATTGGGCTAAAGGAAAGATAAAAGGTTGCATGCGATCTAATATGCCAACAAGACACTTATAGGACCTCAGCTTAATTACACCACCATAGAGAAGGAATTACTCGCATTAGTGTACGCATGTGATAAATTTCAACCATACCTCCTAGGATCAAGGGTAATTGTATTCATCGATCACGCAGCATTAAAATGTCTTTTTTTTTAAGGATGCGAAACCAAGGCTCAGTCGATGGGTGCTACTCATACAAGAATTTGATATAGAAGAGAGAGATAAAAAGAGAGCGGAATGCATGCCAAGCAAAGATATTAATTAGAATTTCCTTGATGAAAACTTAATGTTGCTTGAAAGTATGGCTATACCATAGTTTGCCGATATTATAAATTACGTTGCCAGTGGTAAGCTTCCTTCTTATTTACCTTATCAACAAAGAAAGAAATTTCTACATGAATGTACCCAATATTTATGGGATGAGTCAATTTTATATAGAACATGCGCTAACGATTAATGCGACGATGTGTTCTAAAGGAAGAAATGTTGGATATCTTAAAGCAATGCCATGAAGGCCAATATGCTGGTCATTATGGAACTAACAAAACGGCAACTCGGATACCCGAGAGTGGATTTTATTGGCCAGAACTGTTTAAGGATGCTCAAAATTTCGTGGCACAATGTGATCAATGTCAGAGAATAGGTAACATCTCCAAAAGAGATAAGATGCCTTTATCCAACATTTTAGAAGTGGCAATTTTCAATGTATAGGGCATCGAATTTATAGGACCTATCCTGTCCTCAATAGGGAACATGTACATTTTAGTGGGGGTGGATTATGTCTCACATTAGGCTAAAGTAGTGGCATCCTCAACCAGTGATGGAAAGGTTATGCAAAAGTTCATCAAACGGTTATTCAATCAGTTTGGAGTGCCACGAACGATAATAAGTGATGAAGGTAGACATTTCTACAGCAGATCTTTTGATGCCCTCCTAAAAAGATATGGAGTGCACCATTGCATTGCTACACTTTATCATCCGCAAACTAGTGGTTAAGTGGAAGTTTTCAACCAAGAGTTGAAACGAATTTCGGAAAAGACGGTGAACTGCTCCAGGAAAGATTGGCAGTAAAGCTAGATGATGCCTTACGGGCTTACAGGACTGCTTTCAAAGCACCTATCGAAATAACTTCTTATAGGCTTGTATATGAAAAGGTTGTCATTTACTGGTCGAACTAGAACATCAAGCGTACTGGGTAATAAAAGCATTAAATTTTGATTGGAAGCAAGCAGGCAAAAAACAACTTTTTACAACTGGATGAACTTTAAGAGTTTCCTTACAATGCATACAAAAATGCTAAACTCTACAAGGAAAAGGTAAAGAAATGACATGATTATCATCTTAAGAAAAAGGAATTTAAGATAGGAGATGTAGTGCTACTTTATAATTCAAAGTTGAGGCTGTTTCCAAGGAAGTTAAAATCTCAATGGAGGGACCTTTTATGCTCATTCACGTTTTTTATCATGGAGCCTTCAAATTGAAAAATGCTAACAAGGAAACTTTTAAGGTCAATGGGCATCGTTGCAAACTATATCTCGAAGGAGTGATTCCCAAGCACAAGGAAGCGATTTCCTTCTGTTTGAACAATTAAAGACACCTCCAAGGATGTAAGGTCAAACTAATGACCATAAATTAGCACGTTCACTAGTTTATTGAAATTGTTGTGTTCAGTTAGAGTTGTTTTGAATTTTAAATAAAATTTTAATTGATCTAGGATCACTAATTCTCTCACTCTCTTTAAGCAATTCTAAGATAAGATAACAATCTCGAGCGTTCAGCGGATTTGGTCTCAACACCTCACCATCATCACCTTCATCACCGTAAGGCTTTGTTTCTAACCCTTTTCTTTTAAACTTAGTCTTTATTTTTTTAAAATTTATGTTACTTCCTTCCATGTGTGTTATTTTTGTCTCATTCTCACCTTGAGGACAATGTGTTGTTCAAGTGTGGGGAGGATTGCGTGTTTTGCTTTGAATATGAATTTTGCATATTGTTATGTTAGTGTGTTTAGGTTGCATATTGTGAATTGTGTGAATGTATCAATGGCTTAGATTGAATGAAATCGATTTAATTTTGAACATAATCTATTAGGTTGTGAA
The DNA here is from genome assembly GCA_027568955.1 of Erythroxylum tenue. Taxonomy (NCBI): domain Eukaryota; kingdom Viridiplantae; phylum Streptophyta; class Magnoliopsida; order Malpighiales; family Erythroxylaceae; genus Erythroxylum; species Erythroxylum tenue. The sequence continues at coordinate 1,346 of JAOSBM010159511.1, read as the reverse complement.
GAGTCATTAGCTCATGAAATTAGTGATATAGGTTCTTCGACTAAAATATGCAAGTTAATTAGGATTCAGTGTTAGTTTATTATCTTATAAGTTGTCACATTCATTCATAATTGTAGGTCTTTCAACTAAGTAACTTTGCTAGTATTTTTTATGAAAACGAGTAGCTAAAGCAATAAGGTAAACATTAATTAATTGAAAAATTGTGTTTGTAAATTTTAAATAAATAATTATTCTTCCGGCCTTCAGGCTATGAATAGAGCTAGTAGCCAGTTAAGAATATGATGTAGTCGAGTAACAAGATCGATACACATCATAAATGTGTGCCTTCACTTCAAAAGGCTATAATGACGTTACAACCAAGCAACTTACTAAAAACATGACTTAGTTGAGTAACCGGATCGACATTCATTACCAATATTTGCCTCTGTGTAAAAAGACTAGGTCCATGTCCACAAAAAGTATTAAAAAATGTTTTCTAATAAATCCTACCAAACTTGTAAGTAGCTTAACCTTTAATGACAATGTACTTAGGATTAGTTACAAAGTTTGATTAACGAAATAGTTATTAATGTGTGTGCATAATTGAAAGGGGTGAAGAAACTTGACATTTAAGTTTTGATTAATATGTATATTGAGTCCAAAGCTTCTAGACGCGGATTTTGCATGTTAATGATTTAGAACAACTTGAATGATTGTGTTTCAAGTTAAACTTGTTTCATGAAGTTGAAGCCATTGTCTCATTATTACATTGTGTGCTTTGTGATTTTGTGTTGTTTGTTATTTTGTTTGCTTAAGGACAAGCAGATATTTAAGTGTGGGGATGTTGATAATTGTAAAATGCATTGTGTTTTAGGGCATAGTTTGATATGTGTTTAGCCGTTAATTCATTCATTTAGTATGCGTTTAGGTTAGAATTGTGTTAGTTTGTTAATTATTTGTGTTTTAAGTGTTTTAAGGGTTAGTACAAGGTTTTGAGCTTAAATATTATATTTTTAAGGTACCTTGATGTGTTTGCTAGTGTTTTAGGTTTAACATCAAAGAACGGAGGAGTTTTGGGAGACATTCAGGCTTAAATAATGACCTACGATCGTAACAAAAGCTCCAGGAATGGCCCATGATTGTGGCCTGCATCAGGTATGTAGGGACCCAGGAGAGCCCTCCGGGTAATTGGCTCAACGGTAAGAGGCGTGCACTTAAGTGCAACAAAACTTTGAGGTCTTGGGTTCGAGTCGTGAATTCACCCAAGAACCAAAGAGGACAATACTGAGGGAAAATCCACCCCGGTAGGGTCACCGGTGCATACCCGGAGGGCTCTCCTGGGTCCCTACATAAAAAAGGCGAGTCCA
>JAOSBM010159438.1:0-11460 GCA_027568955.1 Erythroxylum tenue | reverse complement strand
ATTTGAAATGGATTGATCAGTTGGACTTAAAACAGTTTTTATAAGAAACAAGCTTCTTCTTTAAACTATAATTACAATTTATTGTGTGTACACAACAATTTATTCTAATCCACGTAAGTATAAAGTATGTATAAAATTCTGAGACGAAAGTTTCTCTAATATGCAAATTCTAAGATGAAAGTTTAGTAATATACAACCTTACTTTTAATTAATAGATAAATTATTTTCTATAGATCCATATAAATATAAATATATATACATATACATATATATATTAAAATAATAAAATAATATCAATTTAAAAATAAAAATAAAAATAAATTGAGAGACAAGTTTCTTTCCTTAAGTGTAATTTTGAACAATAAAATAGACTGATACGTTTGACAATTTATTATAATGCACACAAGTGACTCATCAGCTTTTATACTGCCATTGGAATACAAACGGAGCTTATGCAAAATGAAATCACTTATGCCAGTTTTGCTATTTCATTCTTGTTCCAATCCATCTAATCCACATATTTATATGAGTCTCGAGTTTATGATGTATAGACAAAATGAACTTGTATATGCTATGTGTAAATGCTAATGAAAGCACTATTTTAAGATAAATATATATATTTTCTATAAATCACTTTCTTATATCTTATTTTATTATTTTTATTTAGTTTTATTTTCAAGGTAAAAAAAATCAACAACCCAATAAAATATAACAAAGAGATTGGGTGATAATAATTTTGAATTTCGAGGAAATATATAAGTTTTAAAATATTGAAAACAAAAAAACCCTAAAATTAACCTACCCCACAATAATATATAACATTAAAGAAATTAACAAAATATTTGATTTTTAAAATATTTTCTCAAAATTTGTTTTATTTCATCTTATGAGGAAAAATATCCGATAAATTAATAGTTCAATATTTTTAGTTAAGTAGTTAATGTTTCAACGTAATCTTAATAATGTAAAAATTTTCTAAACTGTAAATAATTTTTATAAAAATAACATTTTTTGTTTTCTTTCATATTATATAAAAACGGCGGGTAATAAATAATAACTAAATAAACGAACTAATTCGAACCGTCCATAACGAAATCAAGGACATTATGGTAATTCTAATTCAAATGCCGAAGTTCACGTCTGCGTCATTAGGTATTACCCAAAGCCAAAGATAAACTGCAGTCAATCGAGGAGAACTGAATTTACCACCACCATCTCAGCCTTCTTCTTTTGGAGGAGAACTGACTAAGCTCTTCTCTTTTGTTCCTAGGAGATATATCTTTACCCGATCATAGAGTCAATCTACTTTTATTGTTTGATCACCTTGCAGAAAGCATCAGTGAATGTGAAGCAATCTTTCACACTGTTGCATGGATTGCCTAGTTGGGAGTTTAGTTTACTTTTTTTTTTGAAAATTAAAAGAAATATATTACCAAAGCTGGAAACTATAATATACAATCATATTACAAGGATAATTACAAAATTACTACAACTAATGCTATATTACTAAAAACATATTCCGCCCATAACCACATAAATCAGCTAAATAAACCAGATCATTCTGAGTTCCTGTCTAATGGTGCCTTACTTCCCATTTGCTATGATTAAAACTCTAATCAAGTTAATTATAATAGTAGCGAGCTCATACTTGTGTTGTTCCACTTCCTTAAATAAGCGTCTATTCTTCTCCCTTCATATGTGATATATCACCATCTGAAATGAGGTCCGGATGATGAGACCATCTCGCCTCCCAAGTCTGGAATACCATATAATATCATTCAACACCTCATTCCATTCATAGGAGAAATTTGGTATCCTTATCATATGCAAAATTATGCTCCACACCACTTTGGTATATTCACATTCAAAAAACAAGTGATTTATACTCTCATTAACATGTTTACACAACACACAAAGGGGATCATAGCTACTAAACCATCGGTCCTTTGTTCTCAATCTCTTTTTAATAGCCAACCACAAGAAAAAAGTAGATTTGGGACTTAATACCTGTTTCCATACTAATTCAGCCCATGGTACCTCTTCATGCAGCTCTCTCCCTATATCGTGTGCCGATTTGGTCATAAATTTCCCACCTTGATTTGCTACCCAAATCAACTTGTCCATCTGATTTCGAAGTTGTACACCAGTCACATAATGTTCAAGTAAGTGGCCAAATCTGCATCTATTCAACCGTGCCCTCTCTTGAACTATCCATGCCACCGTAGCTTCCTTAGAGATTCGGTTTCTAAAAACTATTAGCTATGTCCGCAACCACAATGGGCTGAATTCATTCCAATTGTCAAACTAGAAACATGTATCCTTTCCATTCCCGACCCTACTTTTAATAACAGGATAAATAATGTCTCATAGCTGCAACAAACTTTTAAAAATCCAAGAATGTTCATACCTCGACTGAATTTGCCAAAAACTCTGCCCATTAAGGCGATAAGTTTGCACCCACTTGACCCACATCATTTCTTGATCCACAAATAATCTCCATATTCTCTTCATAAGTAATACCCTTTGCATTTGTGTGATCGAAATAATGCCTAAATTCCTTTGTTTTTTTGGCACTACAATATCGCTCTATTTGACTTTGGCTCCCTTGCAATTGTCATGCTTACCAGTCCATAAAAAGGATTTCAATATTCTCTCCATTTCCTTTATTACTTTCTTTGGAATTACCACATGAGCAGCCCAATGTACATGCATGCTGTTCAACATTGAAACAATAAGAGTGACTCTAGTAGCAAGTGATAGGAAACGATTTTGCCAAGCATTGATTCGGCCTTTCAATTTTTCCAACAATGGCAAGAAATAAAAAAATTCAGGCTTTCCCGAAGTGATCGGTACTCCCAAATACTTGAACGGTGTTTCTTGGAGAGGCAACCCCACCAACCTACTAATCCCCTCCGGATTACGAACATCTGAAGTCACAAAAATTCCACTCTTTTGTACATTCATCTTCATCCCTGACCAACTAGAAAAAATGTTCATCAAGTTCATCATCATTAAGAGCACATGTGGTTCAGCCTTACACAATAATATCACATCATCGACATACAATAAGTGTGACAATTTCATTTCCCTACATTTATAATGATACTGATACAACCCATTACACTTCACCATTTTAGTCAATAGTCTTGAAAGTCCCTCCATTGCCAGAGTGAATAAGTAAAGGGAGAGAGGATTCCCTTGCCTAATCCCTCTAGTGACATATATGGTTTCGTAGAAATCCCATTTATTAACACACTCATGGAAGTAGTTTAAATACATTGAATTATCCAGTGACAAAACTGTGTAGGCATACCAATCCCTTCCAAACAATCCTTCAAATATCCCCATCCTATCGTATCATAAGCTTTATAAAGATCAATCTTTAAGGCACAACTGTTAATTGTTTTGCCTGTATGATATTCTCCCAACAATTCTTGCATCATCAATATGTTATCTCCAATACTTTTCGAAGGGAGAAAAGCCCCTTGGGCTTTGCTTACCACTTCAGCCAATGCACCCTTCAGACATTCAGCTAAAAGAGAAGCTATTATTTGATACACTGTAATGCAACACGAAATTGGACGATAGTCCATAATCCTTTCTGGTCACTCCTTCTTAGGAATCAAACATAAGTAAGTATAATTGATCTCCTTCAGTAACTTACCAGACGAAAAAAAATCTATAGCACCACTTCCGATAAGAGTTGTCCTGTGATATTCAAAGTCTGTTCAAAAACTCCAGCCGAGTATCTTTTGGGTACCACCAATCGTGGCCTCTTTTTTCCATCTGGTTCATCACTTCAACTTATAGCTTACCGGGATGCTGATTATGCTGGTTGTCTTGATACGTGACATTCCACTACTAGATGATGTGTATACTTGGGTGACGCATTGATCTTGTGAAAATGTAAGAAACAAGAACGCGTTTCCAAATCCTTAACTGAAGCGGAATATCGTGCAATGTCTATAGCATGTTCTGAAATTACCTGGTTACGTGGTTTAATTTTTGAATTGGGTTCCTCACAATCTAATCCTACTGCACTACATGCTGACAACACCAGTGCTATTCAAATTGTGGCTAATCTAGTCTATCATGAACGTACCAAGCATATTGAGGTTGATTGTCATTCGATTCGAGAAGCATTCAATAATGGTGTTATTACTCTTCCTCACATATCTACAGATCAACAAATTCTGAACATCCTCACAAAGCCTCTCACTTTTGCTCGACATCAGTTTCTTGCACATAAATTGATGCTGCTTCACTCACCAGCATCAATTTGAGGGGGGTGGGGGTGAGAGAGATCTACATCCACCTCTGAAGACCTATGTAAGGAGGAAGACACGTGGAAGACAACCATCTTTTGACCAAGTCTCAATTTGCCAGCTGTTGGGAATAGGATTAGCAACTGAAGAACTGATTGTCGTTGCTCAACTGGCTGCCGTTGCTCCATGAACAAGCCACTACCCCACTTTATCCATTATTTCCATATTTCTAGCTGTTTGTTGCACATTTCCAGAATTCTAGTTATTAGTTTGCATAGTCATTTCATTTAAATATCTGTTCAGTTTTATCCTTGGAGGATATGGAATGATATTGTTATTTCTTGGAGCTTTGTCCACTCCTTATGGACTAGTTTATTGTTTGTAATCGTGTTTAAGATCCTTGCATGAATTGCTGCTAATAAGAAATTCAATTTCCCTTTGCATTTCATTGTTTGTTTACAAGTTACAGAGAGACTCTGTTCATATCATTGGTATCAGAGCAGACACGATCCTTCTTCCCGAAAACAATTAAACGATTCTATGCCAGTAAGTATGCGATCTTCCACGCACGCTTCCAACATGCAACCCTCCACTGAAACTATTGCAGAACAGCTTGCTACTATCACTAATAAATTGCAAAAACTCGATCAAGTTGATATTTTGGCAGAGGAAATAGCAACCATGAAGAACCAGGCTAGTAAACTATCTTATGGAGAAAGTTCCAAAGGTAGTGGTGACAGAAACAAAAGGCCATGGTATGAGGATGAAGCCATCGAGAGTGAAGGTTGGGAACGTTTTCCTATACATCGACCAACAACAAAGGTAGATTTTCCAAAATATGAGGGAGGAGACCCGAAGGGATGGATTCTGAAGGCAAAAAAATATTTCCGCTACTCAAACTCCTGAAGACCAAAAAGTAGATGTTGCTGCCATGTATCTAGAAGGCAATGCCCTTGATCTTTTTGCATGGATCAACAGTGACAGAACAATATTATATTGGGAGGATTTAATCAAAGCATTTTACGAAAATCATGGCCTTGCTGAATTCCCAAATCCAGATGAATTTCTTTGTAACATCAAGCAAACCGGAACGATTCGTGAATACTGATAAAAATTTGCGAGGCGATCATCTCGTGTTAAGAATTGGCCTGAATATTGTCTTTTGGGGGTCTTTTTGAATGGGTTGAAAGAAGAACTTAAAGATGATGTCCGAATTCACAAACCCAGAACCATTTACAAAGCCATGAGCCTTGCACTTGAATTTGAAGACAAATTAATCACCAACCGCACACACAGAGGACCCCATTTGACTACACACGTGCGAAATAATCCCCTTACCCATTTATCCACTACCGCAAAAAGTAACAGCCCCATACCATCTCTACACGATTCCAGAATCCACAACCCAGTCACTTCTGTGACCACCCAAGCTCGTCCATAGGAGGCAGAAAGGCAGAATTGGATAGCCAAAGGGCTTTGTTTCAGATGTAACGCCAAATTTACTCCAGGACATAGGTGTAAGACAACTTCATTTTCTTTAATGGAACTCACAGAGGGTGAGGATTCAACTGGAAAATCAAATGAAGGCAACAACGATAGCAAGCTAGATGGTGACGATGTGGACCCGGACTTAGCGATGAGTTCAGAATTAGCAGAAATAAGTTTCAACGCCATTATAGGGAAGACTGCGGGTACCACGATGAAGCTACAAGGCACAATAGGCAAAAGGCTAGTCCTCATTTTAATAGACAGTGGTTCAACGCACAATTTCGTGGCTGAGAAGTTGGTTAAGGAACTTGTTCTTCCAGTTCAATTTTTATCTTCATTTGGGGTTCAAATTGGAAATGGTGAAGTAATTCGCTGCAATAGGATTTGCCGCGATATCTTTGTGCGGCTACCCGGTTTGACTATTACTCAAGATTTTTATCCCTTCTCAATTGGGGTTGCCGACCTGGTCTTTGGAATTCAATGGCTTGCATCCTTGAAGACTGTACAGGCAAATTGGAACAAAATGTTATTAATCTTTAGTCTGAATGGTAAGTGATATAAGCTTCAAGGGGTTCTGCACAAAGTTCCCACAGAGGCCACGTTTCAATACATCTCAAAACAGAGTGGAAAATCTGGTATTCTTCTTGACCCCAATCTGAATATTCAACCTCTACTGATGAGTTTTGAAGCCATTTTTCAGGAGCTGAATACCCTTCCACCCTTTCGTAACCATACTCATTCCATTCCCCTACTTCCAAACTCTAAACCACTAAATATCAGACCTTACCGTTACCCCTATTTCCAAAAATCAGAGATTAGAACACAAGTTTCTAATTTGCTGCAATCAGGTTTCATTCGTCCCAGTTCTAGTCCATTCGCTAGTCCTGTTATTTTAGTCAAGAAGAAGGATAATTCTTGGCGTATGTCTGTTGACTATCGGAGCCTCAATCAGATTACCATTCCTGACAAATATCTTATCCCGAACATCGATGAGCTTCTTGACGAATTACACAATGCCTCCATTTTTTCTAAAATCGACCTGCGATCTGGTTATCATCATATTTGCGTCAACCCTACCGATATCCCCAAAATTGCCTTTCGAACTCATTCTGGCCACTACGAATTCTTAGTCATGCCATTTGGCCTCACAAATGCCCCTTCTACCTTCCAAGCTGTAATGAACGATTTTTTTAGGCCCTACCTTCGAAAATTCATCTTGGTCTTCCTTGACGATATCTTAATTTATAGCAAAAACCCCCAACAGCACTTTAACCATCTTCAGATGGCCCTTAGACTCCTCTAGGATCATCAATTTTTTGCAAAAGCTTCCAAATGTCTGTTTGCCCAAAACCAAATTTCTTTCCTGGGTCATGTGGTATCATCCCAAGGAGTTGGAGTTGATCAGGAGAAAATACAAGTTGTTATGGATTGGCTAGTCCCCTCAAATGTGAAGAAACGACGTGGATTTTTGGGGTTGACAAGGTACTATTGAAGATTTGTACAAAATTATGGGATTATCGCGCGACCCCTCACTGTTCTGACTGGGAAAAATGGGTTCAAATGGTCTTCTGCAGCTGACACTGCTTTTCAACATCTTAAGCAAGCTTTAACCACTGTTCCAGTATTACAATTGCCGGACTTCAATCAACTATTTGCAGTAGAGTGCGATGCGTCAGTCGAGGGTATTGGAGCCATTCTTCTTCAACATGGATATCCAATTGCTTACTTCAGTAAAGGGTTTTCCTTCTCAAATCGATTGAAATCAGCATATGAACAAGAGCTGCTTGCACTTGTGCTCACCCTTCAGAATTGGACGCATTATTTATTAGGGCGGCATTTCTTTATGACCAGACCATTACAGCCTTAAATATTTTCTCAGCCAGCGAATTACTACCCACATGCAACAGAGGCTCCTCATGAAGTTAATGCCATTCGATTTCTCCATCAAGTATAAGGCGGGTAAGGTAAATAAGGGAGCTGACTCTCTTTCTAGACATCCACAATATTTAGATTTCTTGGCATTGGCTCTTCTAGTTTCTCTTGATTTTTTGGACCTCCAAGTGGCTCTCCAACAAGATCCTTACACTCAAAACATTATGGCTTCAATTACAATAGGTCAGAATCAGAATCCTGACTTTCAAGTGGTAGACAAGAAACTCTACTACAAACATAGGTTGGTAATTCCTGATAGTCCTCTCCGTGGAAAATTATTGGCTGAATCACATACTCCACCAGCGACTGGACATGGGGGTTACTTGAAAACTCTACAAAGACTCTCTTCTAATTTTTTCTGGCCTAGTATGAAAAAGGATGTCAGAGTATTTGTTCAAAATTGTTTACTATGTCAGCAAAACAAATACCAAACCTTGGCGCCTGCTAGGCTCTTACAACCCCTGCCAGTACCAAACCAAATCTGGGAAGATATATCCATGGACTTCATTCTTGGTCTTCCTAGATCTGGTGGGTTTGACACTATATTGGTGGTTATAGATCGTGTCAGCAAATATTCACATTTTATACCTTTGTCTCATCCGTTTACTGCGAAGATTATTGCTAACATTTTTTGCAGAGAGTTCGTGAGACTTCATGGCATCCCAAGGTCAATACTTTCTGATCGAGATGTCATTTTCCTTAGCGCATTTTGGCAAGAACTTTTCAAGTTGAGCCACACACAATTAAGAATGGGCACTGTTTACCATCCATAAATTGATGGACAAACCGAAGTTGTTAACCGATGTCTAGAAGCCTATCTAAGATGTTTCGCTCATGAACAACCTCATAACTGGAGTAAATTTCTTTCTTGGGCAGAATACGCTTTTAACACAGCTTTTCGCTCTTCAGCAGGAACTACTCCGTTTAAAATAGTTTATGGACGAGACCCACCAACCTTTCATCCATTTGTCTAAGGAGAAACCCGTATTGATGAACTTGAAGAACAACTCACTGCACGTGATGATATGCTCAAATTGTTGAAAGGAAACCTGTTAAAAGCTCAGTCCAGAATGAAGGCCCAAGCTAACTCTAAGAGAAGGGAGTTGCAATTCAATGTAGGAGATTCTGTTTTCTTATGCCTCCAACCTTTTCGCCAACATTCTATTGCTAAGAGAAGGTATGAGAAACTCTCCCCACGATTCTTTGGCCCTTACAAGGTGGTTCGTCGCATTGGAACAGTCGCATATGAGTTAGAACTTCCTGCCTCCTCCAAAGTCCACCCCATTTTTCACGTTTCTTTATTACGACCTGCTGGAGGACAAGTTCCATCTTCACCGCCAGCTCATCTCCCTCTTAATTCAGATTGGGAGCTTCTTTTACCACCTGCCAAGATCATTTTCCATCACTGGATTAAAGAAGGTGGTCTTCCTACTTTGGAACTCTTAGTTCAATGGGCAGATCGTCCGTTTGAAGAAGCTAGCTGGGAAAATTATGATTTGCTTGCTGAGCAATTTCCTTCCTTTCACCTTGAGGACAAGGTGACTTTCCAGGGGGGATGCATTGATAGAGATCTACATCTACCTCTGAAGACCTATGTGAGGAGGAAGACACGTGGAAGACAACCATCTTTTGACCAAGTCTCAATTTGCCAACTATTGGGAATAGGATTAGCAACTGAAGAACTGGCTGTCGTTGCTCAACTGGCTGTCGTTGCTCCATGAACAAGCCACTACCCCACTTTATCCATTATTTCCAATTTTCTAGCTGTTTGTTGCACATTTCCAGAATTCTAGTTATTAGTTTGCATAGTCATTTCATTTAAATATATGTTCAGTTTTATCTTTGGACGATATGGAACGATATTGTTATTTCTTAGATCCTTGTCCACTCCTTACGGACTAGTTTATTGGTTGTAATCGTGTTTAAGATCCTTGCACGAACTGCTGTTGGAACCCGATCTCGATGACCGGACCCCAACCGAAAAAGTGGGAATGAAACAAAGAACGCGTGCGGAAGCAAACGAAGGAATTTATATCCGAACGAACGGAGTCCAAACGAAAGGAAAATCGGAGACAAAAAGCGGAATACAAATCGGATCGGAAGTCATCAATCGGAAACACAAGCACGGATCCGAAAGCAAAATCGAAGGAATCGAAAGCGAAACGAATATCCGACATCCGGGAACAAAAACTTTAGAAAAACGTGCGTCGCGTTGGAAACCCCTAAGACAACCTAATCCGAAATCCGTATAAATTTTTTTTCATTCTTTTTCTTTCACTCTTATTCATTCCATCTTTAAACAAAACAACTTAGATCCTTACAATTTCCCTTTTTGGAAATTCATCCTCATGCAAAACTCAATTCGTAAAAATCTTCTTATTCTTTCATACATATCTCTTAACTCATCAATTTAATCAAATTCCTATTATTTCATTTACCATAAACTTATATACAAACCAGCCCCACCCAATTTAACAAAAATTGGGCAACATAACGGCTGTATTTGTAAAAACCCAAAATTTGCACGAAAACATACACTTCGATAAACACATCCAACCTTACAACCATCATCGGACCTTCTGTCCGGAATCCCAGCATAAGCAAACACACATCTATACCTAACACTTCAATAATTCTTAATCATAATCAGAATCATCGGACCACCCGTCTGGAATCCAAAACACATTTACATTCAATTCCCATTATCTATAACCAATTCACATTTCAAGTCCTCTAAATTCAACATACAAAATCATAAATCAATCTAAACCCAAACTAATCATTTTCATATACAATTACAGTTCATATCCCATAATCATACATAAACTCAATTCCATGCATAGATTTAACGCTTACAAACCTTTATGGCATTTCAAGCCATATACAAAACCAATTACCATAATCCAAAGTACGCAATATACAGCCATTCTAAATTTCTCAACAACCATCTAACTTAACAATAATACAATATGAACAAATATAAACGGAAACCTTCATTTTCTTTCACCCGATCTTCTTCTCATCACCTGTGGATGGGAATGAAGGGGGTGAGCTTATTGCTCGTGGATAACATGTTTATGAATTGAAACTTAAGCAAAATCATTTTCTAAAATTTTTCCATTTTATAAATTAATCTCACAGTCGGAAATCATCGAAAGCTTATTTTTCAAACTTTTCAAATCATTCATAATCAATTTCAAATAATTTCACGGCAGAAAATCCGCAATTTATCATTTCTAAAAAACTTCAAATTCTTCACAAATCACGAACAAAATTAAAACAGGAATGCATCACATAATAAAATGCATTACATAATAAACAAGGCAAAATCACATAACACATTATAATGGATTGGTTCGGTCCAAAACGGAACGTACTGCACATTCCCGCATAGCGGTCCTGTGCAACCGTGAACGGAACGTACTACACTTTCCCACATAGCGGTCCAGTGTAGCCGTGAACTTATGGGAGTCCGAAGTCGGAGCTCCAGTGCCACTAGCGGGCAAGCGGGAGAAGCTTATTAAAAACGAGACAAGTCGACTTGACTCAACTTATGGGACCTAACCAAACCCACATAACACATATCACACTTGAAAATTTGTATTGCCCGAAGGCACATTTCGAAAAACTTAGTTTTCATATTGTGTCATACTAGACACATTCACAATTACAATTACACATAAATTCATATAGCAAACCAAATGCAATCACAATTGCAATCACAATTCATCAATTCCAACCAAAATTCGCACCAAAATTTTTCGAATCATTTGAA
>JAOSBM010159428.1:0-11460 GCA_027568955.1 Erythroxylum tenue | reverse complement strand
TACTTTGGTTATTGATGAAATTTACATTCAGACTTTCAAAGAATGCATGCAGTTTAGGTTCTTTCATTTTGGGACTGATGTGGGTGTATGGTAGAGAGAGTCAGATTTATTTAAGCTTTACTTTAGTTTTACCGTATGGGAGGTCAGGGCGCTCGTCGCGACCAGTGCTCGTCGCGACGTGGAAATAATTTCTCGTCGTGACGTATGCCTCGCAAGCTCCTCGCGACGTATATCTCGCCTCACCTATGCTCGTCGCGACGTGCAAGTCTCCAGACGTCGCGACGTTGCCTTTTGCTTCCGTGAGAGTTTTTCTTCTAGTTTGCATTTCCAATTCTTTCCTTCACGCACGGGTTTCAGGGTTTCGCGTCAGATGTTGGGCTCCGAAAACGGGGTCCAACATCAAAGGGTGGCAACATTGAAGCAGTGAGCAAGGTGTTCTCTGTTATGGTATACTGTGACACTATTAGTTGGAATGCTATCATATGCGGGTATTCGCATGATGGCTTAGGTAAGGAAGCTCTGCTAGTATTTCAGGACATGTTGGCTGCAGAAGAGCGTCCTAACCATGTTACTTTTGTTGGTGTTCTCTCTACATGTGCCCATCTAGGTATAGTGCAAGAAGAGATCTATTATTTTAACCACCTAATGAAACAAATAGGTGTTGAACGAAGATTACAGCACAATACCGTGTTGTTGGGCTTTTAAGCAAAGCTGGACAGATTCACGAGGCTCAAAACTTTATGATTTCATCTCCAGTGAGATGGGATGCTGTTGCCTGGCGTACTTTTCTCAATGCTTGTCATATCCATCGGAACTATGATTTGGGAAAACAGATTGCAGAACAAGCGCTAGAGATGGACCCTACTGATGTGGGTAACAAAACAGAACACACAAGACAGAATTTTTGTGTAAAAGTTTAAATGCCTATAGCCTGAGATTTCTCTTGAATAAACAGAGTTGTTACAACAGATCATATGCCTCAATTACAGCAAATCATATCCTGTAATTACAACAGAGTCTATTCTACAAAAGGCATGTATTTACATAATATATGACAACAATAAAATGGCAGTTATAGTTGACTATATCTAGACAGCTATCATTGACACCCCCTCAAATTGATGCTGGTGAGTCAAGCAGCATCAATTTGTGTACAAGAAACTGATGTCGAGCAAGAGTGAGAGGCTTTGTGAGGATGTCAGCCATTTGTTGATCTGTAGATATGTGAGGAAGATTAATAACACCATTATTGAATGCTTCTCGAATTGAATGACAATCAACCTCAATATGCTTGGTACGTTCATGATAGACTAGATTGGCCACAATTTGAATAGCAGTGGTGTTGTTAGCATGTAGTGCCGTAGGATTAGATTGTGAGTAACCCAATTCAAAAAGTAAACCACATAACTAGGTAATTTTAGAACATGCTATAGACATTGCACAATATTCCGCTTCAGTTGAGGATTTGGAAACTCGTTCTTGTTTCTTACATTTTTAAGAGATCAATGCATCACCCAAGTATACACACCATCCAGTAGCGGAATGTCACCTATCAAGACAACCAGTCTAATCAACATCCCTGTAAGCTATAAGTTGAAGTAATGAACCAGATGGAAAAAAAGAGGCCACGATTGGAGGTGTCCAGAAGATACTTGACTGGATTTTTTGAACAGACTTGGAATATCACAGGACAACTCTTAACGGAAGTGGTGCTACAGTTTTTTTCGTCTAGTAAGTTACTGAAGGAGATCAATCATGCTTACTTATGTTTGATTCCTAAGAAGGATTGACCAAAAAGGATTACGGACTATCGTCCAATTTCGTGCTGCACAACAGTGTATAAAATAATAGCTTCTCTTTTAACTGAACGTCTGAAGGGTGTATTGGCTGAAGTGGTAAGCAAAGCCCAAGGGGCTTTTCTCCCTTCGAGAAGTATTGGGGATAACATATTGATGATGCAAGAATTATTGTGAGAATATCATACAAGAAAAAAGATTAATAGTTGTGCTTTATAGATTGATCTTTATAAAGCTTATGATATGATAGGATGGGGATATTTGAAGGATTGCTTGGAAGGGATTGGTATGCCTACACAGTTTTGTCATTGGATAATTCAATGTATTCAAACTACTTCCATGAGTGTGTTAATAAATGGGATTTCTACGAAACCATTTATGATCACTAGAGGGATTAGGCAAGGGGACCCTCTCTCCCTTTACTTATTCACTCTGGCAATGGAGGGACTTTCAAGACTATTGACTAAAATGGTGGAGTGTAATGGGCTATATCACTATCATTATAAATGTAGGGAACTGAAATTTTCACACTTACTGTATGTGGATGATGTGATATTATTGTGTAAGGCTAAACCACGTGTGCTCTTGATGATGATGAACTTGATGAACATTTTTTCTAGTTGGTCGGGGATGAAGATGAATGTACAGAAGAGTGGAATTTTTGTGTCTTGAGATGTTTGTAATCCGGAGTGGATTAGTAGGTTGGTGGGGTTGCCTCTCTAAGAAACACCGTTCAAGTATTTGGGAGTACCGATCACTTCAGGGAAGCCTAAATTTTCTGATTGCTTGCCATTGCTGGAAAAATTGAAAGGCCAAATAAATGCTTGGCAAAATCATTTCCTATCACTTGCTACTAGAGTCACTCTTATTGTTTCAATGTTGAACAACATGCATGTACATTGGGCTGCTCATGTGGTAATTCCAAAGAAAGTAATAAAGGAAATGGAGAGGATATTGAAATCCTTTTTATGGACTGGTAAGCATGACAATTGCAAGGGAGCCAAAGTCAAATGGAGCGATATTGTAGTGCCAAAATAACAAGGGGGTTTGGGCATTATTTCGATCACACAAATGTAAAGGGTATTACTTATGAAGAGAATATGGAGATTATTTGTGGATAAAGAAGCGATGTGGGTCAAGTGGGTGCAAACTTATCGCCTTAATGGGCAGAGTTTTTGGCAAATTCAGTCGAGGTATGAACATTCTTGGATTTTTAAAAGTTTGTTGCAGCTATGAGACATGATTTATCCTATTATAAAAAGTAGGGTTGGGAATGGAAAGGACACATGTTTCTGGTTTGACAATTGGAATGAATTCAGCCCATTATGGTTGCGGACATATGTAATAGTTTTTAGAAACCGAATCTGTAAGGATGCTACGGTGGCATGGATAGTTCGAAAGAGGGCACGGTTGAATAGATGCAGATTTGGCTACTTACTTGAACATTATATGCCTGGTGTGCAACTTCGAAATCAGGTGGATAAGTTGATTTGGGAAACAAATCAAGGTGCGAAATTTACGACCAAATCGGCACAAAATATAGGGAGAGAGCTGCATGAAGAGGTACCATGGGTTGCATTGGTATGGAAACAGGTATTAAGTCCCAAATCTACTTTTTTCTTGTAGTTGGCTATTAAAAATAGATTGAGAACGAAGGATGGTTTGGTAGCTATGATCCTTTTGTGTGTTGTGTAAACATGTTAATGAGAGTATAAATCACTTGTTTTTTGAATGTGAATATACCAAAGTGGTGTGTAGCAGAATTTTGCATATGATAGGGATACCAAATTTCTCCTATAAATGGAATGAGGTGTTGAATGATGTTATATGGTATTCCAGACTTGGGAGGCGAGATGGTCTCATCATCTGGACCTCGTTTTAGATGGTGATATATCACATATGAAGGGAGAGGAATAGACGCTTATTTAAGGAAGTGGAACAACACAAGTGTGAGCTTGCTACTATTATAGTTAACTTGATTAGAGAGTTAATCGTAGTGAATGGGAAGCAAGGCACCATTAGACAAGAACTCAGAATAATCTGGTTTATTTAGCTGATTTATGTGGTTGCGGGCGAAATATGTTTTTAGTAGTATAGTAGTGGTTGTAGTAATTTTGTAATTATCCTTATAATATGATTGTATATTATAGTTTCCATCTTTGGTAATATATTTCTTTTAATTTTAAAAAAAGTAAACTAAACTCCCAACTAGGCAATCCATGCAACAGTGTGAAAGATTGCTTCACATTCACTGATGCTTTCTGAAAGGTAATTGAAAAACCAAAGGGGTTAATTATTTTGCAAACTGTCTGCAAATTTCTTTGGCACCAATAAAATATAAAACAAGCTGAACCGAAATAATAAAAACACCAGAAATTTGGTAATGCAGTTCGGCACACCTTGCCTACGTCTGCGGGGCCCTCACCTAGTTTAATCACTTTTATCAAAGTACAATAGTTTTACCCAAGGCTTTACTGAGCCAACACTACTCAACCTTTGACACTATCTCATAATCTCACTTCCCGTGAAAGAATTTCAAATCCAATAGTACGACCGCCTCGTACTAACCTCAATAGAGGATTTTTCTCAACACTCTTTTGAAATAAGAACAGTAACTAAATCACTCAAGAAAATAATAAACAAGAATAGCTCAAGTATTTAATCAACTGAAAATTAAATAACAAAAATACTTGAGACAAATGAAGACTTCTCTATGAATTTATCTTCTCGAAATAATCCAACCGAAGCTTTTCGCCATAGCTGATTCTTTCTTCATAAAACAATTGCCCCAGAACACGTTAATTGCAACAATAAGAAAACCACTGTGCCTTCACAGAAAACGTCTCACCCACGAACACTCAAATTGACCCACGCAGGCTACTTCCACTTTCTATCAAAGGTGAGACACCATATTCGATGAATAAAAACAACAACAAGTAGATGGCCAGCTGAACCAAATTACCCACTGCAGATTTTTTCCGCTTGAACCAAAAATTGCCCACTGCAGATTTTTTTTTCAACTTGCGTGAACCTCTCTACACCGTCCTCACCAAGGAGATATTCACATATATTAGAAGATTTCAAAGAATCCACTAAATATAGGAGGTATATTCATTGTCCATCATCAAGGTGCGACATCATCACAGAATCATGCCCATCATCACTATGCCACACTCACACAATAACCAAAGAGCTGTAGATGGAATTTTTTAGGATTTCATCCTTATCACGTGCATCTCATAGATTCCTTTTTAAAATCAAATAAGGAGGCAATAACTACATGGACTACTAATAAAACACAAACTCCATTTTTTATATGTCCAATTTAAAAATGCCAAAACCAAACAAAGAATATATAAAATATATTCTAACGATCTCCCCCTTTTTGGCATTTTTGTCACAACTCTAGCACTCCACATAAATAATCATATTTGGACATATAAAGATGAGATTCACAATGCTCCCCCTTCATCAAACATCAAGTTTCAAAGAACACCAATCATTCAAATTTCTCCCCCTTGGGACAAAAAGATGCCAAAAAGTAAGACGAATAGTCATATCTAGATCTTGAAATCTCCCCCTAAATGTAACATTCACCATAAACAATGTGATGTCTCCTCCTTGGGACAAAAACATAATCATAATAATCACCAATAGATGCAGTGGAAGAATCATAATCATGCCAAGAACACAATTTACCACCATCCAAAACACGTGCCAACATATCACTACTTACTTCAATTCCATCTTCATCATACTGATTAAATTCATAAACCCAAGCAATGAACTATAAGTGTTGTCAGTGTAGTGAGAGAGAGAGATACCCGAGAGAGAGACCCACACTGATAAGAGAGCTGAGGAGTCTTTGGTAGAGCCAAATAGAAGTCACTAAGCAAACTACTAAAAGATGAAACGTCAATAGCAACATAAAACTAAAGAACAAAAAAAATATTTCTTTCTTTTTTTTGTTTTGTCTTCTTTTTTTGTTTTGTTTTTTAACAACATAAAAAAATACTTCAAAAATGTAAAGCACATTGTCCTTGTGCCCCTCGAAGAGTCTTAGACCTAGGCTTACTCTTTGGCTCGAATGAAGAAGTGTAACACAAGTAGCCTACAAGTTCTCGGTAATCAATCATTTTTCTTTCTCTTATTTTTCTTCTTTAGCTCACATCTCCAATAACATTTTCTATTGGATGATTTATTTGAATTCGAGATGAAGAACCTCGGTTCAAATCAGCTTTCGTTGTTTTAGTTGGTTCATCATCCCAAGTAACTGAAAGTTCTTCAGTTTCTGCAGTTACTAACTGTAAACCACTTTCTGCAGCTGCTCCATCTGCAGTAACTAGCTGTAAGTCACTTTCTGCAGTAACTAATTGCAAATTTGGGCATTTTCTTATTTTTCCTTCACTACTTTTGTGTGCTTGTACTTGACCCTTTCTAATCCAAGCTTGCTTCGATACCATGGGATGCTGCTGGAAATTTAATGGAGAGTTTCTAGATTTTCGATTTTGACCCCTTTGAAATATAATTTGCAACATCTTGTAGCATCTCGGCTTTATGTGCCTGATAACTCCGCAAAAATGACATATGGGTATAAATCTTCGACTCTTTTTCGATGCTTCTACCTTTTGGGCTGATCTGGACATTTCAAACTTTTCTTCGTTCACTTTCAAACACTCGCCTTTATAGCCTATGCCTTCGAAATTCCCTTTAACCTTATCAGTTTCTTTCAACTTATCTAGTTTTTCCGTGCCTCCATTCAACATTCTCAATCCCTTTTCAGTACTTACTAATTTCATTCTAGTTTCACTAAGCTCATTTGACGTCAACATCAAATTCTTTTCTAACTCTTGGATGGTGTTCTTCATGAAGATATTCTCTTCCTTCATTCTTTCATTTTTTCTACATATTTTTACCCATTTTTCGTACATTAATTCGTAAGCCTCGTAAATATTCTCCATTTTATCACTTGACCCACTTTTATCACTGTCATAATCTGAGATCGAGCTTTGAGCTGAATCGTTTGCATTTTCCCGAAATTTCCAGATTTACTCACTTTTTCGTCTCCAGTTACTTCCTTCTCAGTTACTGTTAAACAAGTAACTGGACTTTTTCTGTACAAAGTAACTAAAGCGTCATTCTTCACAACTTCTTCTTCACTTCCGAATTCGTTGTCACTCCAAGTGCTCGTATAAGATTTTTCTTTTCTCTTCTTCATAGCATTAGCACACTCTGCTTGAACATGTCCGAAGCCTTGACACTCATGGCATTAAATTATCTTTACCTTTCTTTCTTCCTTTTGAATTTTGGCTTGTTTGAATTTGTTGTTCAATGAGCTCCCGCCTTTTTGCCTTAACTCGGGTATGTCCTTTTTCACTCTCTTCAACCAATTACTGAACTCTCTTGTTAATAGCTCCACATCCTCATTCTCGTCGGATTCATCTTCTATATCATTCGCAGTTTTTCTAGTTTCCACCTGTAATGCCAATCCTTTGCTTCTTTCTTGCTTACCTCTCAAAAGATTCGTTTCGAAGTTTGTGAGGATTCCAATAACTTTTTCCAATGACAGATTATCAATGTCGTGAGCTTCCTCTATTGCTGCAATTTTTGGTATAAATCTTGGAGGCAGTGATCTTAATGTTTTCTTGACTAATTTCACGTTGGAGTATTTCTTCCCCAGTTGATATGCCTAATTCGCTATATCTCGTAGTTTTTCATGACCCAGTTGATGTGCCTGATTCGCTATATCTCATAGTTTTTCATGAAAGTCTCCAATAATCTCATTCTTATCCATCTTCAGCTCTTCAAACTGTACAACTAACATCTGTAGTTTCGACGCTATCACAGATTTTGACCCTTCATGAATAGTTTGCAAAGTATCCCACGCTTTTTTAGCTGTTTCACAGGCTGATATCATTGAGAAGCATCCCTCATCAACAGTAATGGATCTATCGAAAATAGTTTCTCTATTAATTAAAAGTAAGGTCGTATATTACTAAACTTTCATCTCAGAATTTGCATATTAGTGAAACTTTTGTCTCAGAATTTTATATATACTTGTTACTTATGTGCATTAGAATAAATTGTTGAGTACAATTCAATATCTTATAATTATAGTTTAAAGAAGAAGATTGTTTCTTATAAAAACTGTTTTAAGTTCAACTGATCAATCCATTTCAAATGTTCAAAACTACATGTTTAACGAAGAAGTCTATTTACTGATTATAATTATATATACAACAATAACACTTTAATAAAAATTTTGCTGATATCTAAAGTTTAATAAGATTTAATAATCCTTACTCTTAACTGATATATATATATATATATATATACATATATATATGTATATATATATATGTACATATATATATGTATATATACATATATATATGTACATATATATATATACATATATATATGTATATATATATATATGTAACGAACAATTTTTACTCAAGTTTGCGGGTTTCAACTATCTAAAGTGTAATTTTCAACTATATAGGGATGGTAAAAGGGTTGTATCGTTCTATTATTTCCATTGTCTTTGCTAAATAAGAAGTAAACTTATCTTGCGTCTTGTTTGGCTTATCCTGACTCTTGGTAATCGGAAATGGGGAAGCTGATTGATATATTAGGAATTAGGTCTTCATGATTATCCAATGCTCGTGGGCAATTGTTGGAACCAACTCTTCGAATGAAGTTGAGGAAATGTTGTCTAAAACATTTTGGGAATTTCTCAGGAAACTTAAACAAAGGCTCCGAAGAAACCAATATGGGAAACTATCAAATTCAGTTCTGAGATTCAACTTTTTATCTCAAACTTACATCAAACCCAAAATGAAGCTTCTCTGAAAGAAATCCAGGGGCAGAAAGCATTCAACTTTATTACAAATTGTTAAGCAGAATCGATGGAGTAATTCTAACATTCATCTAATTATGTGTGTTTGTGGACTATTACACAATTACAGGCTATTTAATAGAAATTCTCATATATGTCAAGAGAAGATATACACAGCAGGCCTTAAGCCACAAAAGCATCCGCTAAGAGTATGCAAATGAAGAAGGTACAAACAATTTTAAGTACTGGCTCGCTATATGAGAACAGCTACTCTGGAAAATCTATTAGAATCTCCCCCTTTCTGGACTGGCACTGTGTGTATGGGTGTTTGAGAAACCGGTAACCAGCTATTTCATATGAATCTTGGAAACTGAGTGCTAAATGGCTGAATCATATCTGCACTGCCCCGGAGAAGACTGCGTCTAGACATGAAATAATTACATAATTTGAATTCAATTAATAAGACGAATGTTTTAAACATCGAACCGGTTCGATTGATTTAACAGCAAAAACTTTGAAACCGATATCATTTCGTTTCAATTTTTATTTTTTCGGTATGATTTAGTTTAATAATTTTTATTGTTAAAAATCAATCAGTTTATTAATTAATCGGTTAATTTTTATAAAGTAATCAATTTTTATAAACCAAAATAAACTAATTAAATTTTATTTAACATTTTTGTTTCTAATAAACTTTAAATTTTTTGATGAGTAAAAAAAATCTTTTTCAATAATTTTTCAAATCTTTCAATTATATTTAATCTTTAATCGGTTTTATAACGACCTAAGGTCGATTGAATCTTTTAAACCGTAAATCTCTTGTTTTACAGGTTTAACTTACAGATTTAAAAAGAAATAGGATGTAGAACGATAGCGTAGAAACAATAGTACCCGAAAGGCTAAAGAAAGATATGTAAACCTAATATACAGGAGAATATATGAAAAATATGAACATTTGACATTTGACAAGAGGCCGTTAGAATAACATAGAGTAACTTGAGCCACTTTGCTGACGACCCTATGTAGAACTTTTGTAGTGCACATTTTTTTTTCATCTAATTCCAAGCTACTTGTGGAGTAAACTGATGTCAGCACATGCAAATATACAATTATTGAGTAAAAGACAGAATAGATAATTTGATGTCTTAAACATGGTTCATCTCAGAGAAGCATTATAACAGAATTCACAATTTTAGGGCTAACATAAGGCAACTGCAAGCAACCTTAAGTTGGTTAATTAATTCTTGTTTAACTTGATGCATAACTTCACAGGTAAAAGAAACTTGGAAGATCGAGTTACAGCTATATGTTGCTTTGTTTATCCATCTAGTGCAAAAGTTGCCCTCTTATTCTCCCCACAACTTCATACCAAAGAGTAAGTGCATTGTCTACACCTGAAGGAGGCCAATGGCCTTTTCCACCATCTGCAAGTGGGGCTAGGATGTTTGAAAGCATGTTACAAAGTGCATGGTGAAGTTCACTTTTGCGTTTGTGTGGAGCACAGTTAAGAGGATTAGCTTTTGCCACAAAGGAGGCTGAAGCATTTAGACCTCCCTCCGTCTTAACCTGCATCAAATCAAGGTTTAGCCCTTTCCTCAATGCATTTACTTTGAGACAAAGTCAATGTATACACATACCCTAAGTTTTAGGTACCGCATCCCATTAATGATACTCAGTGTTTCACTTCGAGCAATGCTAGTGTCAATTCGACAAGTGCTTAGCTCCATAAAGAATCGCTCAGTTACAGAGCTAAATCTATGAAGTGCAAGAGAACACAAAACACATATTGGTTAAGGTCTCAGCATATGGGGGCAGGCAAGCCCAAATGTCTGCCTCCACTTTGATCATGAATAAATAAAAGTAAAAATGCAAATGGATATATTCTGATTTTGATTTAAAAATAATGTTTCCTTAGCCTTCTTGTTCCATGACAAATTGTATTGATCACTGAAATAATTTTCTTAAAACTTGTCAATTTTAACTGATGACGGAATCAGCTTAAATTAACTTTTTAACTGTTCACATAAGCAATTAGTCTTAAACATGAAAGGAAGCTCAACAATAATTGTGGCATAGTAGTAAGCTTCAAAAAAATGAGTGGCCAAACTAATGATCGAGCAGGGTGCCAACAGGTTGTCCGCGGGTCGCTTGGTCGACCATTGCCAGTTGGTCGACCCACAGTGTTAGGGGGGGGGATGTTACAAAGACTGCCTTTCCCATTAAGCATAATAAAATCTCATTCTCCTTCTGAATTATTGCATTATGATATTTGGGGTCTGCACAAGGTTCCAACACATTCGGGGGCATGTTTCTTTCTCACCATTGTAGACGACTTACTAGGTGCACATGGTTATTCCTCATGAATCAGAAATCTGAAACACAACACCTATTAGAGTCATTCATCACATTTGCACAAACCCAGTTTCATGCCTTAGTCAAAACTGTCCGAGTCGACAATGGCTTAGAATTCCTCTCCATGCGAAACTTCTTCCATAAGAATGGCATCGAATGTCAACGCACTTGTGTCTACACCCCGCAACAAAACGGAGTAGTAGAACGCAAACACAGACACATTCTTAACACTGCACGAGCATTACTATTTCAATCACATTTGCCATTAGAATTCTGGGGTGACTGTGTTTTAACCGCAGCATACATAATTAATCGCTTACCTTCACCTCTACTGAAAAATAAATCCCCTTTCGAACTCCTATACAACCGACCTCCGTCCCTCTCTCATTTAAGGATATTCGGCTGCTTATGTTATGCAACTGTTGTTTCACCTAAACAAAAATTTGATTCACGAGCTCGGCAGTGTGTCTT
>JAOSBM010159344.1:0-11468 GCA_027568955.1 Erythroxylum tenue | reverse complement strand
TCATAAATGACGTTAACATTATAGTGTTATTAACGTTAAAGTCATTACTCATTAGCTAACCTTGGAAGGTGTAAACTCAAAAAAAAAAGTCATTAGCTAACGATAATTTAGAGAGAGGGCTCCATGGGGCTTGAAAATCTGTTCCAGAAAGAGTAGTTGTACCCAAATATTTTATGGCTAATATTATTTTTTTTGGGCCAATATGACTTTAGTTTTCTCTAATGGGCCCTGGGCGGGTGCCCCGTTGGCCCCTGCCCAGGGCCGGCCCTGTCGATACCCCAGCGTTCATGCTAAGTGTAGGCTTAAATAGACACCCCATAATTCTGTAGTTACAGGGGAACCTCTGCTAATGTAGTGTAGAAACCCACCGCACCACCTTCCTTAACAATCCCTAATTAAGCCACCCATAATGGCAAGATTTGATCTGTGCTCGACTGCACTATCCGAACTAATTTTGACCCAAGTGTAAGCTCAATCTCCTTTTGTAACTGCATACACTGTCGACGAATTTCGGTGATGAACTAAAGTGGATGCTAGAAATATTCTTCTAGGGACATGTGATGTGTGGTCCAAAATTATGTGCACAAAAGATGAAGCCTCTAGAATCAGTCGTCATCCAAAGTAGGAAGTTATAATAGCTCTTTGGTTTCTGCTACAAGAAAGAATGGATCTTTCTTCAGCATGGAATCTACAACTGGAACAAGAACCCAGATTGGCATGCAGATTAGAATTAGTGGATCGCTTTCAAGATTACGAGGATGGTGAGCTTAATTAGCTGTAATGTTAATCATATTTACATTTGGTATCACAGCAAAGAATTTTCATGTAAGTGACACTAAGCTGGTTTAAAGCAACATATAAGAGTGTCTTAAAAGATTCTGTCAATCAAAAGAGTGTGTAACCATGTAGACACGTATCGCCCAGAAAGTGACGATGAAGCGAGCCTCAGGAGTGTTAGAACTAATCACATTATGAGGGATTCTCTTGCACTAACCAACAAAGCTAAGCTTTGATTGCGACATTGTACACCTCCTGATCCTTCCCTTTTTCTCACGGTAAGCCCGTCAGTTGCTAACATGGGAACCAAATACATGAAGACCGACGTGGGCCTGTCGTCTTGAAGAAATCTGTATGACGTAAGAAAATCTGTATGGACCAGAAGGGCCTCAAGGACATGGAAGCTAATATCATTAGCCTCTACATCTCAGCGTGAAGGCATATCAGGACTATTGTTTCACATGCCGAGCAGAAATCAATTATGTGAATAAGAAAGCAATTCTTTATACTCTATAATTTTGTATGAAAAGAATTAGTTCTAGAAACCCAGAAAGACCTCCAGGCTCCAAGTCTAAGTAAAAACAATCCAGAAGAAAAGCACAAAAACATGCAGGCAAAAATAACAGAAGCCAGAATTTGCCCACTTATCGCCCTAACCTGGACTTTAGTCCAGCCCTATCGACAAAATGTATTTCTTCTAATTAGGGAGAGAAAAAGACGATCTTTTCCAATTCACCCCAAGCAAACTTCCTAGGATTCACATTCTAATGAAAGAATAAATTCGCAGACACCACATATACACACAACAGTGACTGCAAAAACTACATAAGTTGTATAAATCACACGTCTGTAACAACACTAGTTATGAAACTCCCCCCAAAACTCTTCTCAGCTCAGATTTCTGTTCTGAAGTAAGTCTTGAAGGGTAAGCCACGTCAATCTTGATTCTCAAATTCCCCCTTTTTCCAGGTTCTCTTGAATTTGGCATACCTTCATTTGGCACAAGGACCTCAGCCCCTGGCTTGACAATATCTGTAAGTGGAATCACAAGGGGCCTTCCATCCAGGGTAGTCAAGTTAATGGTCTTACCAGTGAGGGCCTCCAACAGTGTTATCTCCTGGTTAATCACCAGATCATTACCATCCCTCCTATATATAGCATGCGGCTTCTCATCTATCACAAAGACGAGATCTGCAGGAACGATACCGGGTTCTTGGTTACCCTTCTCAGGGAAAGTGATCTTCGTACCCTTTTTCCATCCAGGCTTTATCTCAATGGTCAGTATTTCTTCAGTAGTTCGAACCTTACTGCACAAAATTGTTCAAATACCATGTCAGTGGCACAGATTAGTACTTTCACCAAATAAAATTATTCACATGACATGAAAAGCAACCGACTCTTCAATAATGTATATTACTCATGCGGATGCACAAAATTGAAAAGACAAAGTTGTTGCATTAATCATAACATTGTGTCAGCAAACAAACTCATTTATGTATGGCATGAAGTGAAAAAAGAAAAACGAAAATATAATTTACAGAAGTCAAGAATACCAACAAGACAGCATCCTCATCATCCAAAACACTCAAGGTCAACATCCACATTTTACTTTTAACGCTAGTACACGGTGATTCTCTAGGATAAGTCTGCAAAAGGATGACCTTAATGACAATAACCTGAAAGTTTCATAACTTCAGTGGCTTGTAAAAGATTTCAAATCCCCCTAGCTCCTAAGATGCACAAATAGATCTTTCCCACAGAATGAATGCAGACCTCTTCTTCTCCAACAAAGACTATAACTTTAGAAAGCACAGATGCCCTCGATAATAAAACAATTATTCAGCAGAATATTAGAATTGCTAAAAAACAAATAAACGACGACTCCAAGACTAACTCTCCTGTGTCTAGTCATTGTAGCAAACAATGAGGGGAGAATACAATCTAAAAGATCATAATATCATAAAACCTAGAAGATAGAAGAAATTAATCCAATTAGTATTTCATCACTCACATTAGCCTAATGGAAAATAGCTATTAACTCAAACCCTGTGCAATTTGTATTTCATCACTCACATTAGCCTAATGGAAAATAGCTATTAATTAAAACCCTGTGCAATTTGTATCACCATCGAAAGTAATTTCTGCAAATTTTGAGCAATATACTCATAATTTTCAAACCAAAAACTATCATCATCCTAAGAAGCCGCCAACAATACTCCTCATAGAAACAAACTTCCAAAAATCTGGGAACTCCAGAAAAGAATAGAACCTATAAAAAAATACCCAGAAATGTCACAGATGTTCCTGGAAATCCTCATCTTCTTCTTAGCGCCTTTATACAAGTCCTCCAAGCTACACGGCAGTAGGTTCTCAATAGGAGCCGCCTTCTTAACCTCTCCACCATTCCCATAATAAGTACTAGTACTCCTAAAATATCCTCTTCCATGACTCCCTCCTCCCCCGCCGCCGCCGCTCTCCGATCCAAAGATCTCCTCGTAAATGTCCTCCGCATTCCTCGGCTTAAACCGAAACGCCGCGTTTGGAGGCTGTCGCTGATGATAGTGCCGATTAGAATTCGACGATGAAGCGGCAGACTGCGATGGGGGTGGCGGGAACTGGCCGGACTTCAAGGCCTCCTCGCCGTACAGGTCGTAGATCTGGCGCTTTTGCGAATCACTGAGGACTTCGTAGGCCTCAGAGATTTGCTTGAATTTGGCTTCGGCTTCTGTTCTCTTGGCCGACGGGTTTTTGTCGGGATGCCATATCATGGCGAGCCGCTTGTAGGCCTTTTTGAGATCGTCATCGGTTGCGTTTCGATTGACTTTAAGGATGTTGTAGTAATCCACACCCATGTGTTTGTGTGTCTGCGATACGAGAGTGTGGGATTGGTGACGGAACAGACGGTTATTTGGTTATGGTGGTGGTGGCGTAAGATGTGTGAAGAACGTGTGCTTGTGGGGGCCTACGGCACTAAGTTTAAGGACGGAATTGACACCACCAGTGGTTTTGTTATTACTTATTAGGATTTAGGTAGGAGGCTGATTCAGATTTAGGCTCCTGTTCATGTTGGGCCTAATTTTTGTCCACATCCACATTTTCTTTTTACTCATATTTAATTATTTCGATAAAAGAAATTAAAGTTACTCTTATGCTGTTAAGACGTGGATTTTTATCAAAATTAATAATAATAATAATTATTATTATTAACAACTCTGGTGAGCAAGAAATCAAGTTGGACCTAGGAAAGGACCAAAACATATGTTGTCAGTCACAGAGTTGACTTCGTTTCTTGAATGTTTGACTTTGTCAGTGAGAGAGCAAGAGGAGACTTCCTGTAGCAAATTGAATGTGTATTTGACCCGAGGGACTAGACTAGGCCAATGCATCAGATGTTCAGATCAGAATGCATTTTACAATAAACTTGCCATTTCCTTTAGATCTTGCAAAACTAAAGCTTTAGATACACTCTTCGGAAATCACCATAGAGTAGACACAATTTGTTTCTGCACAAGGTAAGAAGAGGAAGCACCAACAAATCATCAAAAAACACAAATATACAACAAATTTCTCAACATTAACTCCAAACCTGCCGCACGCACATACATGCCACCACAATACCGACTGCTGCCACAGGCTATTTGACACATTATGCCTTTGATGAATACATAGTTCATTACGAATGATTGGCGAATCAAGCTTGATTCTTAAAGCTCATGCCCGACTCTTGTGTCAAATTCAGAAGCCGGTATTCCTTGTGTATGGAGAGAAATATTCAGCAAGCACAACTGGAAAAAAAGATTAATGAATCCCTTTGGTTCAGACAGCAACAGATTGCCCAGTAATCCCATCACACAGATGCAATGAACCATCTTTCATCAAATTAACGCTTAAACTCTTGAACCTCTCCCTTGAATACTGTCGAGAAGCCTTTCTCCAATCAGTTCCAGCTTTCATCATAGCAACAAACTCTTCATAACTAATACGCCCATCCTGGAGTGTATAACAGCAACCACACAAAGCAAAAGCACATGGCGTCAACAAGATGTACACATGAGTAGAAGGTGTCAACTATGTACTCTTGACCGGTAATTTTTTCAAGAAGTCATACCTTGTCAGAGTCAACTTCACGCATGATGTCATTCAGCACATCATTATCAGTTTGACCATATTCATCTTCTAAAGCTTCTCGTAGTTCGTCTGATTCAATATAACCACTACCATCCTTATCGAAAAACATAAAAGCCCTGCGGAAATGCTCACCATTCTCCATCTTCTGCAAGTGAATTGTTACGGCAACAAATTCGCCATAGTCCAGTACTCCATTTCCATCAACATCAGCCTAAACAACGTACACAGAAACATCCAACAAGATTTCATGTTAATGGACAAAGGAATTGGAAGTACTCTTAAAAGATTAGGACACTGAAAGTGAATATGTTAGTAAAAATGATAATTGAGGATAGTACAACGGATATGATTCTACAGGTAGAAACCAAAAAGTTAAAACCAACCTCATAAATTTCACAAAAAATAGTTTTGCATACCATATTGTACCTATAGGTACCTATGTTGATCCATCAGAAATTATTTTTCCCTTTTCATGGGATGCAACACTTATTTAAAAGGTTTAAGTAGCGAATTCACAGAAATATCAGTTTGCATGGAAGTGCTTAAATTTACCAATTGTATGGTCATGTATCAATAGGAAAAACGTAGTCTAGGGCTGTTAAAAACAGAAAATGGCATTTCTGTTTACCAATATGAAAAAAGGAAACGAGTATTAAACAGTTCTTACCACTTCCATCAGCATCTTTATCTCAGGTTCTGCCAACTGAGAACCTACTTTTCGAAGACCAGCTCTTAGTTCCTCATATGACACTTTACCATCATTATCAGTATCCATCAAACTAAACATATCTCTGATTACTTCAACCTCTTCGACAGATAAGTGCTCTGCAATTACCTGTAGCATTTAATTGCAAGCAAAAGCCCGTTAATTTAGGATGAATACAACTGTGTAATAATGTGCCAATGAATTGAATATGACTAGATAATCACAATAAAAACAACGAGAGAAGCTTACACGCAATGCTTTCTTCTTGAACCTGTTCATCACTGAGAATTGCTTGAGCCTTGACCTCACAATATCACCTAATGGAACATTTGATGCTTTCTTAGCATTTTGCAACCAGGAATGCTCTGTCAAGAAAAGAGAAGGGAATAAGTTGGGACAACTCATCAGAAAGACAACCTTATAGATTGATAGATACAACAAAACTTCTGAGAATACATACATGTACCATGAGAAGAAACACTCAAAAAAAAAACATCAAGTAACTATATCTTTGAATACATAAATTCAAATAAGTTATCATCTTGACATGCCAAAGGTGACAATTCAACACCTTGCATAATTTTGGACTAGATCTTACAGAATTTGAGATATTAAGGAACTGAGCTGATATTGCTAGAAAGCAGACCTCTTGCACAATTGCAGCAACAGTCAGCCGATTAGTAAATTTAATTCGAACCAGTATATGGACATGGCTTTATTTAATTGGGAACTACTGACGCAGACAACCACTAACAAATTGTGAAACTTGGTTCACGACAAAACTAAGTTGACCGCCTCCAAACTTGATAGGGTTTCTCAGACCCAAGGACTTACCAAGAACCTGCTGAGCAGTTAAGCGTTTTCTGGGATCAGGCTCTAACATCTGTCGAACAAGACTTTTTGCACTATCTGAAATTTGAGGCCATGGTTCTCTTTTAAAATCAATCACACCCCTCAAAATTGCAAGGGCAACACCCTGCTCAGTCTCTGACACAATCAATAAGAAAAGAAACCTAATATAAATTTCAACTCCTTAAGAACAATGGACATAAATAACAATATTGCAGATTAAGGAGCATACCTGCCCAAAATGGAGGAACCCCACACAATAAAATATAAAGTATAACACCAGCGCTCCATACATCAACCTCAGGTCCATAATTTCTCTTTAAAACTTCAGGTGCCATATAGTAAGGACTCCCCACAATCTCAGTAAACTTCTCCCCTGTTACACAGAATCCGAACTCAGAAAGAAGACCCAAAAAAAAAAAAGACTTTATAGAAGAAGAAGAGGATAGACGGATTCCACTACGCAGTTTACCAACAGATAAAAACTCACAATTCATAAACTGACAGCACAGCAAGAATCGTAAAGCAGCATCAACTAGGCATAAGATCATAAACCCAGACTCGACAGTAAAGAAATTGGTATCCAGAAATAATTTCTGACAAGCAGAAGTTATTATTCACCGCAAGACATAAACTGTAACAGTTAACAAGTACCAAGAACTCTAAACCCGTCCAGTCCACACACTTGATTAGAAAACTCAACCACAAGCACACACCTGGCTTAAAGAACACCGACAACCCAAAATCAATAGCCTTAAGCACAGAATTCTCCTTCTTATTTGCAAACAAAAAATTCTCAGGCTTCAAGTCCCTATGCATAACCCCATTCGCATGACACATCCTCACAACCTCCGCAATAGTCCTCGCAACATTCGCAGCAGCTCTCTCACTATAATGCCCTCTCGCCACTATCCTATCAAAAAGCTCCCCTCCTTCACACAACTCCATAACCAAGTGCACGTTCTCGTAGTCCTCGTATGTCGCTTTAAGCTTCACAATGTTCGGGTGGTCCGGCAACGTCGACATGATTGCCACCTCTCTCCTCACGTCCTCTATGTCGACAGCGGTCCGAAGCTTCCTCTTCGAAATGGACTTACACGCGAGCCCTTCTCTGGTCTCGCGGTCCGTACATAGGTACGTGATTCCAAACTCGCCGCGACCGAGCTCACGTCCGAGGATGTACTTGTCGCTGATCCGAGGACGATGGCTGAGTGGGACCACGTCTTTGAGAACGCGGATCGGACCTGCCGGGGAGCGGATCGAGTCCTCCGAAAACGGGTTGGGTTTTCGTTCTTTGGACTTCTTTTGCTTGCGGTGATGGGTTTTGGAGTCGGAGGTAGTGTCTAGTCTCACACAGGCGATACAGTTTCCCATTTCCGTTACTTGTACTAGGGAAACAAAACAAAGAGCAAACTTGGACCAAGTAAAAGGACTGGTGAGTATAAGAAAAGGGTTTGGTCTGGTGGTGGTGGCAACGGTGGTAGTTGTGGCGGAAGAAACGGTGTTGGTGGTGACGTGTGGAGAAAGAGGAGGAGGGAAGAGAAAACGCGGGGTTCAGTTGAGAAAATGAGGGGTTTTTGAAAAATTATCTATTGATATTGATTTGTTTTGTTTATGGAAAAAGTATTTAGATGTAATTATGAGTTTGTTGAAAAATGGGATAAAGGCTGTGGCCTGCCAAAACCAAACTTATCATGTTTCATCTTATTTATAAATTAACTCTTTTATTTAAGAAATAAATTAATTTTGAAGCTCAAGCTCAACTATTAGGTTTTACAAAAACACCTTCTTTTGGCAATAAATTGTATACCAAATTATATATATATATATATCCAAATAAGACTTATATGATCTTATTAGCAGAGAACGAATACGAACAATTATAACTTGACCCGATTTTGATTGCATGTTTTAGGAAGATTCTAATTATGAGAAGGTACTTTTAAGTCACTCACATTGAGATTAATCTTTGCTCGAGTCGGATATATCTATTATAAGATGTAAGATTTTGGCATCAAATTTTAAATAACTGCATATATGAGAGGGGTTTGAACCCACAATCTCACTTATGTCAAAAAGAGCTTCTTATCAACTTACATGAGCCTGGGGTTGTAAAACTTTTAAGTGTTCTTAAATCGGAAGAATTATCATTCCATTCCACATTTCTTGTTTTCGCAATTGCTTCTTGGTTTGGAAGAGGCACCAACCGTCTGATCAGGCTCAGTTAAGATGGAGGGCCGAGATCTAAACAACAAGAAGTCGTTGAAGTTGGTCACCGGTTCAATTGACACGGCAGCTTCATTTGACCTCAGAGCACCACCCATTTGAAAATTTTGGACCGCCGGCCTCCATAATCCATTACACCTTAAGTGTCTGTTTATGTTTCTCTTAAATGCTAATTGTAGTGGTAATATCCTGTTTTAACAAACAAAAAGGCAAAATAAAGGAGGAAGAATTGGGTTAGTTGCAAAATTGAACTGAACAAAATTGTGTGTGTATTAAGTAACACCAACTCCGAACCTTCTTTCAAACTTAAAAGAGAAAAATAAGAAAATAGGAGTTTGCTCCGACTGGGTCAAGACGAAGAAAAAGGCTTCAAGTCATCAGAAATGTAACGCCGTTTCCTTGGAAAATGACAGGATTCCACATTATAGGTCAACCATAATGATGAGACCTCATTCCATCTATCTTTAGCACCAAGAAAACAAAAAGGTCCCAAAGCTTGGAAAGACCATCAGTTACTGTACTCATTAGACTTCAAATTGAGATCGGCTTCTGTTGGTGGAAATGATTTATTACTATCCTTTGTAATTATAACTCATCTTGGTTTGCTTAATACGAACGCGTCCAATGCTAGAATTGGTTTAAATATTAATTATGTAATTAAAACAACTACAACATTTAGTACAAGTTTAAATCAAGCTTCAAATTACAAACAACAACGAAAGGTCGACATGTCACAATCAATCTTGTGAAGAATATCAAACATACCACATGTCAACTTGTATAGTATAATACTATGTTTTAATTTAGCATTTATACCACTAGACTATCATTTGGCATGTTATAGTAATGTTTTGATGTATTATGTCTTGAAATTGGACCAAATCAAACTTTTTTTTTATTCGAAGAAATTTTATAGGTGAGCCAAGTGGGCACACTTCTCCGAAGATTTAACTGACGCACCACCCCACAGGTGAGCCAAGCGGGCACATCTCATCATCGAGGGTTCAATTAGTTCTCCACATATAAGTAAAATCTCGGCTGCTCCAGACTCTTACAAGAGGGGTTAACATAAAATTAAACTTGGGACCTAACTAAAGTAAAGCTCCGCTCTCAACTATCGAGCCACATCCTTTGAGGGCAAAAAAGTTGTACCACTTCGGAAGCCACTTTTAAAGTTATTTTTCTTACAACCCAATTCAAACAAATTAATTACTAATTATAATTTTAAGCAACTAATAACTCTAAATAAAATATTAAATCTATAATAAAACATTTACAAGTTCATATATTAAACTTGTTTGGAAACAACCTCTCTACTAATTCGAAGAAAGACTGCTTACTACTAAATTTTCTCAAGCCTCGCATATTAACGAGATTTTTATTGAGTGTTGTTGTAGTATATTAAACTTGTATTTACATGCGTATCTTTATTTTTGATTCACTTTTTTTTTAAATCACTAAAATAAAAAAATAATTTTATAAGCTGAATTTAAAAAAAAATTGATTTGCAGGTTGATATTGATAGCGTTGGAAGATGGTAGTTTATTATTTACAAATGAGGAAGAAAAGTTGAGGTGTTAAACATGGGTTTGTCTTATTTTATGGTTCTTTGGTATGAGCGTACAGACAAGCAATGCCAAATTTCTAAAAGAGGCTAGTGCTCAACGGAGACTTGGTCTCGTTCTAGAAAAAGCGGCCGTAAATCGTACGAATCCAAAGCCAACCTACCAACCAAGGACAGACAACAACTACAATTTGACTATATTTCGTGCTTTGCTATTTCTTGTGTCCTTTTCATTTATCTTTTGTCATTAGCCATAACTCAACAGTAACATAATTCCGGAGGAAAGTACATTTTCAACCTTTACAATAAAAAATTAAACTTCAATATTTCTAAAATATAAAAATCATACTTTAAATAGATGAAAATTTTATCATAACTAACTCTCTTTTTGTCAGTTAATTATCACATCGATACTAACGTAATATTAATTTTTATATTTTTAAATAAAAAATAAACTTTACTACTACGTAATTAATTTTTAAATTTACCCAAAAAAAACTTCATTGTCACGTGACAATGAAACTCACTTTTATAGGTATCTACTAGTAAGTCTCACTTGTCACACGACAGTAGAACATATTTTTAAAATTTTATAATAAAGAGTCTAATTTATTATGTCGTAGTATGACTCACTTTTAATTTAAAAAATAAAAAACAATACTACGTCAACATTGGCGTGATATTTAATTAATATAGAATTAATTTCGTTAAATTTTTCATCTACTTAGGGTCTATTTTGAACGTTTCGAAAACTTTGAGATTCAATTTAAACACTTTAAAATATAATCAACGGTTTTGTATTATGTTATAAATATTGAGGTTCAAAATGCAATTTTAGTCTATAATTCTATAATCCATAGTTCCAATTAAAACATAAAAACAAATATATACATATCAATGTGTTTAATATAAGAAAAGATGACCATTTTACATATTGACTTGATTTTTTTGTGTTAATCTAAGAAAAGATGACCATTTCATACGTTGACTTGATTTTTTTAACTTAATGTTATTTTTTGTTATGAATTAAATAGAATTCCTTTAATGATTCACATATTTGATGTTGGATCCCGATCTTTAAGTGGAATTTAGAAATAAGAAATGATATAAAATCAGTGTTTTATATATGCATTGTGAAATTGAAGTATTTATGTTTTAAGGAAATTATGAGAAAAGAATTATGGGTTTCGATGTTTCTTGATAATTGTGGAGATTTGA